>CAIGRO010228225.1:0-12440 GCA_903798355.1 Fraxinus baroniana | reverse complement strand
TGTTAAGGGTTAATTTCACAAACAGTCAATGAAGTTTGTGTAAAATGTTAAGTTGGTCCTTAACATTTTTTCTGACCCATTTAATCATTAAAATTAATTAACATAACCCAAATAGTCACTGACATTATTTAATCATCGAAGTGTCGTTGACATTATTTTTACTAAATAAGTCACTTGAATTGACCATAATAGCTTTATTACTTCCATATAAACATGTTGTTAGTTCTCTTTTAGAGAAAGAGTTCATCTTATTTATTCCACGAAGTAAGTGTTTAAAGAAGAAAGTAAAAATAAAAAATAAAAATAAGAAATACTAAAATAGTTCTGCTTAATTTCTAGAAAAAAAGGACTCGTGGTAGGGATGACAAAATAATTAAAACATGATTTATGTCACGACTCATCCCGACTTTTATTTTATTTACATTCTCACAATTCAAATCATATTTTAAAATAATTAAATAAATAAGTAGATGTCATTCCCTGTCCCTACCTCAAGGTCGTCCTAGCCCTAATCCCAACCCACTTCACCTCATTGGCATATCGATCGAATTTGCATCATTTGAAGGTGAATGGACCTACTTTCAAGTGAAAATTGGATTGTACATCAAGATTCAACCAACTCATACATCAAATAATCTTCTGGACGAGCATATTAACTTCAACATCTGTCTTTCCTCTTCAACACCAAATTACCGATCCCATAACTCACTCTACTCTCATGCACAGTTTTTATCATGCACCCAAAGCGTGAACATACGTCGTGGGCGGGTGATTCACATTAACTCGCACCTCACTCCTAATTCAAATATTAATATGCCAATATTTAAGTTTAAAAATTCACAATTGATTGATTTGACTCGTCACTTGTGCTTAATATAAGATGAGCACAACTGCACGTGATGTGTTATATCAATCCGTTGGTGAATAGCAAATTAAAATGTTGAGACCCATCATATAATCATAGAAAATATTTATTAGTTGTATTTATAAAGTATCTCCTCATAGAAAAGAAAAAAAAATAAAAAAATCATCCACAATAGATGCCAATGAAGTTAGACATACATGCTTAATTTTTTAGGTTACAAAATTACTCAACTTAAAATGAATAAGAAATTGATTTTTAACTACAAAATAAAAACTAATTTAAAAAAATAATTCCAATTTTCAAAAAACTCTGTTAATTAGAATCTAGCAATTAAGAATTTATGTCTGTTCTTAGATTTTTGGAAGGAAATATTTTCTAAATATTTTCAGTATTTTATTATCTTATCAAAATTAATGAAAATAATATAATTAAATTTCACAAATCTTATCTAATAAAAAAAATAGCATGCAAAATATTGTATAAAAGCTAAAGAGGCATGGACAGTAACCCGCATCTTATGCCCTAGACCATGGAGCACCCCTCACCCTCGGACGTAAATTCCCGCCACCACCAGTAATTTGATAATGCTGAATTTGATTAACTTCACAGTTATATTAGGAGTATCTCTCCCTCTCCGCCTCTGTGTATACACAAACTTCACAGTTATTTTAGGATTATATCTCCCTCGCCGCCTCGGCTTCGGCTTGTGTATATAATATACATTCGCAAATTTTTGAATTGGTTAGGGTTTAGTTTCAATTATCGTTCTTCTGATCCTGAATCAATGTCGGAGCTTACAGAGGACTTGCTCCTCGACGTGCTGTCGAGGTTACCCGTAATCAGTCTTCTGCGATTCAGGTGCGTCTCAAAATCATGGAAGACTACAATTGATAGCTCGTATTTCATCAAATTGCATCTGAATAAATCAATAAAGGATGTCAATTCTCACAAGATTTTTGCTATCGGTAGAGATCCTAGTACTGCGAATGATGTCATATTCTGTACCATAAAATTTGATTTTGGATTTGAATTTGAAGGAGTTCAAAGGATTAAGTCTCCTATAGAGAATTTTACCGAGGCGGTGAGTTTTATAGGCAGTTGTAGATTTTTAATTTGTTTGAAATATACGGATAAAAAAATTGTTTTGTGGAATCCATCAATACGTGAGCACAAGATATTACCGTACACTGATGTTGAGATTGAGGACTCTCGTGACAGGATATACACACGACATAGATTTAGTTATGGATTCGGATACGACGACCTTATTGATGATCACAAGGTTGTGAGATTGGTGTTTGATTATCTAGATGGTGATTATGATGTTAAAGTTTATAGCTTGAAATTGAATGCTTGGAAAAAGATTGAAAAGTTTCCGATCCTTGTATCTTGGGTGAGTAGGCCTAGTTTTATCAATGGCTCAATGAACTGGCTTGTGTCCGAGATGAAACCAACTACTTCCTTTTCACTTCTGGTCCTGTGTCTTAGAACCGAGGTGTGGCGATTAGTGCCATTGCCTGAATTGATCAGTAAGTATCGAATGGCTAATTGGGAGTATTGTCACTTCTGTTCAGATTGGACTCATTGGACGGTCGGCAATTGTTGGTCACCAGGTCATGGATTATGGAAGATAATAGATCATGAAAAGACTGAATTTTCGACTATGTTAAGGTTACTACAATCTGATACTATTTTCAGTGAAATATATGAGCACCCAAACTGGATACCTTTGCAGGAAAAATTACGTTCTGAATCAATAGAAATATGTCGTTGGGGGACGTTTTGTTGGGTTGACAACCTTTTTCGGCTCACACGGTCATAGCTAGTCATCTGGTGGGAGTCCAGAAATCGATGAAATTTTCAAGCTAGTTTTTGATTAGGTAGATAACTTATTTCTTTGGTTTTATTATACATCATCTCTTGGCCTATTTTAGAAATTCTCTGTCTACACGAATTTGCTCATGAATATTATCGAATTATGTCATGAACTATTATTGGGCCGGCTAAGGAACGGTATACAAAAACATTGAACTAGAATTGTTGGGCTTTACCCGAGGGGAGCCCATCCAAAAATTCTCTACAGCCCTGGGGCCGAAGAGGGGGTTTGGAAATAGTTTTCAACCAGCAATACCATTGATTTTCAGCATTAACGAAAGATTAATTTGCTGTTAACATCTGATCTACATAATCTATGGAATTGCGTTCTTACTCTTATATGAATGATTTTATGATTTCATTCAACTTTACGAGTCGATATAAGATGAGTAGCACGTCAAGCAACTTAAATAGGAAAGATACAACCTAGCAAATCAAAAGGTACATTTCAACATGCAGAAAAGCAAGCAGGTACGAATTCCAAACAAATTGAACGATAATAATTCATTGTTTCATTTTCATGATTAGCAGACCTTATTTTCGTCGTATAATTTGTCAACAAATAAAACTATCTCGTTTCCTTAAAACTCTCACAAGTCACAACGGCATGCTAACATACAAAACCTGGCCTCGCCTCAATAAGTTTTCTCATGTATAGACAATCAATGAACACGGCATTCTACAGACTACAGTGTATATAAGTAACAGAGAGACGAAACACCTTGTCTCTAAATCAGGATTCTCCTGTTACTCAGGCTTAACTTACGTGGTTGAAAAAGAATGATTAACGACCAAACCATCACCAACAATGTCGTTGGGCCAAAAGCATGATCGTGAGTTCTTGCAAACTTTCTGAGGCTACTTGCTGTCCTGTTAATTCAGCCAGCATAAGGAGGATCAGTGAATGCCCATTCAAAAACTTGTTCATATTGAATTGCTGCACTATTCCATGAAGACTCTCTCTCCATTCCTCGTTTCATCAATCCTTCCCAAGAAGATTTGTGCTCTGTGTAAGTCCCGATGGCTAATTTTAGTGCCTGCAAACATTCATAAGCAGTGATTTTGTATGAATCAGTTAGTCTAACCATGCAAGATTATTCTACAAATGAATAAGTGACGACTAATAGATCTATCAGAGCTCATAGAAAACCAAAAGGCACATTACAATTTTAGCTTAATGAAATTATAATCCGAAAGGGCTCTAGGGAAGATGGCTCAATTATGTCGATGAATCAAAATATGGAGATGCAGTAATTTAAAGGAATCATCTCGATCAAAACTTTTCATCACTGGACTTCCAGTTTGCTGAGTCCATGTACTGTTACTCGTTTTATTAAGCTTTGAGCTGAGAATCTATTCAAAAATAGAAATGAAGAAACTAAACAGCTGCAAGAATCTGAACTGTCACGTCGGCCTGGCCTTTACAAGTCCACGTCCATAGATAAAATCTTCAACGTTCATCCCTATTTTAAATATTCTCTCTTCATCCACCAGATTTGGTATAATTGGAGAAAAAACAGAGAAACATGTAGCCCAATCAATCAAATATGGAGCAAAGCAATGTAATCACATGTTATCAATCCAAGTCATTATTTAACAAGATAATGAATGATGAGAAAACTTACTGCGAGGAAATTCTCGCTTGAGAGAGGAGAAAAGGTCCACCTGTTCGGCAGTGCAAGATATCAGAATTAGCTCGTGAAAAATGTTATTTCAATTGAATGGGTAGAAGCTTTGAAATAATTAGACTACCAGAAACAGAATGGTATCTGTTTCTCTAGAGGTGTAAAAAAGTTGAATTAGTCCATTAGTAATCACAATGAACACTTAAACCATTTTTAAGAGCCAAGACGTGCAAGAATTAGATATTCAAAATGAGAACTACCCCATATACGGTGGCGAACAGCCCCCACACAACCTTTATTTATCTTTTATGCTTAAGTTAGAGGCCTCACAGGGGGAGGGGCGATCTCCCTGGCAATATTTTTAAAATTTTCCTACAATTTTTTAATATATATAAAAACCATATTAAATTCCAAAATTGAGTATGTTGACAACATAAGTACATAGCCTAGTGGTAGAAGTTCTACTTTGCAAAAAATGAGGGTTCGATTCCCAGCAGCCACATTATTAATTTTCCCCCTTATTTGTGAAAAATCTGCTCAGCTAGTCTTAAAATTTAATACGTATAGCAAATACATCTCAACCTTCAACATCGTACTTTTCAGTCCCCAACCTCTAGCACTATTTGCAAAGTCAATTCATTTTTACATAATTACAACAACTTCTTCTTTTTGGCTTGCTCCTCAAACTTAAAGTTCTGGCTTTGCCACTGCTTAAGTTGCTTCATTTTATACCATAGATTAAGTCAAAATCACATCATAAGACTTCAGGATAATTCCCAATGCCATGTCAGACTTTCAGGCTTTACATTGTTAACTTATACTCAATTGAACCGATGCAATACTGATCATTTTGGGTAATCATGATCTAGTTATGGAGATCAAGAATGCAACTAGACAGAGGAGAATGTTATGAGTTTATTAATCAATGGAAAATCTACATGGTACAATGCCATCAGCTTCTCAAGGTTTAGCAATGGATGCATGTCAACACTACAATGAATTATCAGAAGGAAATTCTCAAGGAAAGAAGCATACCCTGTACCTTCATCACTCTGTTCCCCAGCATAAGGATTGAAATTTTTTACAGTGTCCTGATCCATAGTAAACCATGTACTAGTACATTATTGTAAGTATTTGAGAACATACCCCAGATCTAGTTAAGTGAACTCACTCTAAGCCCCCCGGTGCTGTGAACAACAGGAATGGTGCCATATCTCATTGCATACAACTGGTTTAGACCGCATGGCTCAAATCGTGAAGGCATTGCTAATATGTCACAGCTGCATAATTATTTGCATCATTAAGCCGTTGCTGGAAAAATATAACTGGAACAATTGAACTCCAGGTTTTAAATCTTTGGTTACCCTGCTGTTATCCTGTGAGAAATGGGGACGTTAAACCCAACCCAACCCCGAAATTTTTCTTTGTAGACTGATTCCAAGTGTCTCATCCAGTCTTCATATTGTTTCTCCCCAGATCCAAGCATCACCTGAAAGAGACGATAACATAATCCAGTTAAAAAGTGAGTCGGGCTGGGCATGCAGAACCCCATGAAATCCAACAAGAAATCCCATAAAAAACCACTTATACAGCAGACACAGTCACACACAATGCATCCACAAAGAAAGGGAAAAGACGACTTACAAATTGGACATCATCTTGCATAAGTTCGGGAATTGCTGAAAGAATAATGTCTACACCTTTCTGGTAGTCCAGTCTCCCAATAAATCCAATCTGAAATGCCAAACTTTTTACCAGAATTCCAGAAGAAAACAAACATATACTATTTAGTTAAAGCAAAGTCAGTATACACTCTCACCAAAGGGCATTCTGGTCGTATTGGAAGACCCAATTCCTTTTGCAATGCAATCTTGCATTCAACCTGTACCGATTAGCAGTAATGAGAATAATTGGCAACTGGGTGCACAGATGATTGAGGTCAAATTCATGGATACATTTTGGCATTTTGCCCATTTTCTTTCCAGGATATTTGTTCTGTCGTTACGAACCTATATAATTATAAAATTCAGATGCAAAGCAGGTAGTAACAAGGTTGCAGACAATTTAAGGATACATTTTGCCCATTTTTTCTTTCCAGGTTGCCGACAAAAAAGTAGTTAGGAACATGGAAGTTATCTACCTTCCCAGAAAGATCACGGACAGAATAGTGTGAAGCAATTTGCTCATCCGAAGATGGGTTCCATTCATTATCATCAATTCCATTGGTGATTCCTGCACAATCAGGTACTATATTTGAGCCAAGGACATAAACTACATGTTTCTATGATGTACAAGAGTCCTAATGTCACCTCAGTTGTACTTTGCTTATTCCGTAAGTCTTACAAGAACATGGAGAAGTAAAATAGGAATGTGAAAAGAGAAACTAAATGTGTCATTACTCAATGTGATTTGAGTGTTCTAAATTTGAAATAATATGATGCTCCAATCTATTGCGAATCCAGATTTTCTATGACGTATGGGAGTCCTAATGGTGCCTCAGTGGCACACTGCTTATTCCGTAAGTCTTACAAGAACATGAAGAAGAAAAATAGGAATGTGAAGAGAAAAACTGAACTTTGTCATAGCTCAACGTTTTCAAGTGTTCTAAATTTGAAATAATATGATGCTCCAATCCATCTATTGCAAATCCAGATTACAGAAAGTAGTCAAACCATTAAGAACTGCCTTTCGACTACTCAATAGCTCATGTAACCCGTATCCACCCTCAGGAGTCATTATTTCCCAAGAGTAACCCTGCCATCAGAAAAGGAAATAAGAAAATGAAGATGTGCCCATTTAATTACACAATGAGGTAATTTAATTAATTATTTATTCCATTCTGATAACAAAAAATGTCCTCCTATCATCTTTTCGCCATTCGTCCTTTTTTGAGTTACTAAAGCAGGTGCGTCCCACCCATTCAAGTGTGGGATGGAACACCACCAGCAGAAGCAAACACGAGGAATGAAGAATAAGCAAATTCATTTGGCACTCCTTTGCGCAGCCACAGCCCCAGCCCCAAAGTTGAACATTCTCTAAAACATCAAACAACAGCTGAATTGTATGGCTAATAACCCTTGCTGGTAACTAGAGGAACCCTTTTATTTCCATACAATTAAACATATTTGCCGATCACAAAATTTGTCATAAAGTACCTGGCTAACTGCTACTATCCTGTCTGCAGTAACAATTGCACCTTTCAAAACATTAACAGCTTCACCAGTATCAAGAGCATGTGTCCTTGCCCATGTGGGAAATACCCACTCCAACGCCCTGTACCACTCAGGAGGCAATCCCAAATACTTGTACGTGGCTGCAGGTTCCACTCCCTTACAACATTAAAAAAAAAGAAGAAGAAGAAGAAGAAGAAAACCATCCATCACTACTCTCTCTTAAAATCTATATTATATCAGAAATAGTGGCAGAATGATGAGCAATTTTAAGAGGCATTACATATAGGGTACAAAGTATTAGCCACCATCTCACGCTAATTTCATCCATGGACATGTGTCTAACTTCAAGGAGGTATACTTATATTTGGTTCTCAACGGGGATATATAGGTAATAGCGACAAAAACCAAATGGTTAGAAAGGTCCTAAAGTTGCCATTTCTAATTCAATACCGAGCACATTACATCTTTCCCTAACACAATGACCCGAAATAAAATGAATAGAACATGCATATGAACATGAATATTTACCTGATGTGCAAGGTTGTGTATAACCATGACACTTCGAGCATCCTTATATACACCATATGGACGATACTTGGCAGCCAAGAGTCTGAAATTACAAAACATGTCCAGATCAATACTTGAATTTAATTTTACCAACAGAACAAGACAATAGATAAGATGGTAACAAAGAGGAACACTGACAACCGTGTGCTGGTTAGAAAGCATAAACATTCCTTATGGTTGTCAGCATAAAGAATTTACTACTACGCCAGATAGTGAGTAGCATGACCAATTAAGCCAGAATATGCAATTAATAGAAAAAGATAAATCGCAGTGAGATTCATTTGCTGGTGAGATTACCTTAGAATCCAGATATGAGTTTTTTTAGAAGGACAAACCAAATGTTCATTTGCTGACGAGATTACCTTAGAATCCAGATATGATTTATTTTTTGTTTTTTAAAAAAAGGATAAACCAAAATGAGTCATGAATTTCAAGGTCAACAGATTGACAGTCTCTTACCAAACTATAGAAAGACTAATTCCTTCAAACACGTGCAGATAAAGGGGAGAAAATAGAATTAAAATAATGGGACTAATACCATGTAATTTAAATTCAATTATGAATGTACTGCATCATGCATGTAAGGAATTAGGTTGTCTGTCAGAATTGAAAGTGAAAGTAAAATCTTACTTTGCTCATTCATCGAAGCGTGTGATTTAGGCTAGCTAGTACAGAGGAGAGAACTAAGCAGGTACAAATTAGAAGAATTTATTTCACATACACTGGAACTAGTGCAGCATGCCAATCATTTGCGAGAAAGATGCACTTCTCTCCATAAGTGAACCCTCCCAATGGAAGCACTAGGGGAGCTTCACAGGCTGCATGGCAAAGCAAGTTGAACCGAAACTGTTCAACCAAAGAAAGATCAGAATGTGGCGATGTTAATCATAAATCAATAACATGTCAATTTCCTCCTCAAGCTCAACTCTAAAATAATGTGAGTGGAGCATGTACCTGATTATCACAAAAAGAACCATTAGTATCACCATATGGAGTTCCGGGTCGCTGGTATGAAGGGTGGTCAACAAAGACCTAACAGCAGAAAAAATAACTAAAAGGGTAGAGAAATAGGAAGTGATTACAAAATTAAGGAAAATGAGATATCTTTATTAAAGTATTTAGCGACTTTATTAAAGTATTTAGCGACACGTTGGCCAGAAAGATTCTTACCCAATCCACACCTCCCCTGTATTCATGGAAGAACTTAACCTCATGCACACCACCAAAGCAGTAGATCTTACTCTGCTTATCAACTTCAACTACATTGGCAAACTTCTTGTTTGATGGACCTCCATCCAAATATCTAGGGGAGACAACCATTACACGATGTCCTCGTGCAGCAAGCGCCACAGGTAAAGAACCACAGACATCACCCAAGCCTCCTGTCTTGGAATACGGAGCTGCTTCAGAGGTAACGAAAACAACATTGTAGATTACCTTGGTTGAGGCTTCCTCTCCTTTTTCGATGTCTTCAGACAACTCCTCATCTCCATCAGTTACATTGTCATGTGTTTCCATGATGTTTTCATCATCAGTCACTGAAGTTTGATATAATTGTCATTAGAAATTAAATTGAGGCATTATTGCAGAGAATAATATGTAGCCCCTGTTTGGTGGGGATTAAAATCAAAATTTTAATAAATTTTGATAGAAATTGATGAAATGCGTGGTTGAAAAGTTGTGAGACGTATAAAATATGTGGTGAAAATTAATTGTTAACTTTGACTTAGATTAAATACCAAACAGAGGCGTAAAATCAACAAAATCTCAACATCTTTGGATACTCAACCATACAACCCTATTTAGGGTCACATTATCGGTTATAATCATTCACTTTTTACCATTTGTAAATGGGAAAGTGAAAGGCTCTAACACAATTTCAGCTCTCAAGATTAGTCAAACTTAGGTATTTTTCAGCATTCAGAACCCCCAGGTAAGAGAACTAGCTACTACAGTTAATCAGTAATACATAGTGCTTGAGAAGGTTCAAAATATCAGCAACTCTTTGAGAGGTTACATTTTAGTAATCATGCTCATTGTTATTTATACATCCCATCTTATGCGACATTTACAGTCTTATACCCTTTGGATCATATTGTAAAATCAAATATTCGTCATATGCACAGTTAATTTAATTGTTAATTTTGTATGGAATTCCTTAGGCCTAAGCTTAGTGGTAAATAAATATTCTTTTCATAGTAGATACTCCAATGAATTCATGACATTCATATATAATTCATATAATGCCAAAACTTTCATTGTTGCTTGGCTATTAATTTACTGTATGGTAAGACAACAGCCCCCTTCCATCACTTTTACGCAAGACTACTAAAATATATGCTAAAATTAACAACTTATTCCAACATATATAATTTTCCCTCAAAAATATCCTCGCCTACCACTCACATTGCAATCTTATCACGTGAACACTCCCAAAATCCAATTCGACTATCATTGCCAAAAATTTAATTTACATATCAACACTAAAATCAAGCCAAGAAGAAAATGAAAACGAAACAAAATCAAAAGTAACTACGAACTTTACCAGACTGAGGAATCAGCTGAAACCCAACAACAGAGCCAGAACTATCCCTCTCTGTGCTCAATAGAAAACCCTTTACTTGCTCCTTGTCTCGAGAATCACTACCATTTCTAATCGTATCCTCGCTATTGCGTTCCTCAGTATATGATCTTCTTTTCACTACTAAAGACTGAATTCCTCTGCCTCTTTTACTATTTCTGTACAAAAAGCCAATCCCCACCTGCCCAACTGCACTAAACGACTTTAAAACGGCGATTTCTGTTGGTTTGCGGCATAGAAATCTCGATGGAGTTTGCAGAGTATCCATAGAGAGAAACCCAAGTATAGAAGCAAGGGATCGTGACTAGCTGTAGAGATATATATTTATACGGAGAGAGAGGGGGCCGAAACGTTGTCGTTTTTATGGTCATAGACTCATAAAAATAGAGCAAATGACTGTAAACGATAAGGAATTGACACGTGGCACAAACTTCACTGATAAGACACGTGGCAGCTTTGAAGTAGTTTGAGCGGTGAGAACTCTCTCTACACGTAAGACGGACAGATAGACCGTCTAGTGCATTCTAGTCAACTGCTAACCATGTGGATTTTTTTTCGAATTAATCTATATGTACCTAAAGATCTACCTAATATTTTACCTAAAGGTCACATGGCGACCTCCTATGGGGGTTTGCCGGGTCCTTTTTTTCCATATTCAAGCAAATTGCGTTTTTCTTCAAAATAGACGTTATGAAATCTAGTAATCTACTTTTTTTAAATACTAGTTTTTGCCCCCATGCAATGCACGGGTTGTCTTTTATTGAAGGTAATATTAGCATTTTCAATGCTAAGATTAAATGGGAGATTGTATTATAAGAAAATGAATGAAATGTAAATAAGTAGAACGTAAAGGCAAAAAAATAAAAAAAAGGAGTCCCAGACACCGTCGTGTCTCTGCACTGTGCCCCGTGTCTCTGCACAATACGGTCTGCCATTGCGGCATTTGATTGCCAGCTGATATTGCAACTAATATATAGTTAAAAACAATTCCACACGGGTTAAACTTCATCATCCTAGATTTACTGGCAAACATGTCTCATATTGTCAGCTCTCTCTTTGTTGAGCTAAAATTTGTGAAAAATTTATACTTCATAAAACAATGAATGTCATTCATGAGAAAATGGCTTCATATATTCTCATAACTGGTAACATTTAAACCTCATGTAAGACGGCCAAATTCACCAATGTATAGAAAAATGCAAACCACCGTAGTCGTCCGGAGATTCGACCACCAAAAGCCTCAGCAAAATGTTGCCAAGAGAACCAGCCAACAATGTATAGAAGATCCAGAAAATCCCCAAGAATATATAGATCTGAAAACAAGAAAATTTCAAATCTATAGTTTAATTTTGGATCCAAAGGAGAAATTCCAATTTTCTCCACCAAATGTCATTTTGTTACCAAGAAAAGCCACCAAAGGATACAAAAAAAAAAAGGGAAAAAAAAAAGAAGAAGAAGAAGATCTAGGGTTTTCAAAATTTCAAGTCAAACCAGATTGAACATAATTTAAGAATGAAAATTAAATTTTCAGTCAAATCACGAGGTGGTTTTTTTGAAATTTTTGATGTAAAGTCGAGATTTTATTGCAATTTCTTAGGATTTTTGAATTGGGTTTTCAAGATTATATTAGTCATGCTTCTATGATACTAGTGTGACACACGTGTAATGCACGTGTCATAGTATAGTTGGCTATATAATAGTTTAAATAAAAAAAATTATTTATTTTAAACATTAGTTACATTAAAATTAAAACA
>CAIGRO010228224.1:0-13892 GCA_903798355.1 Fraxinus baroniana | reverse complement strand
CAGTTCTTTGCTTGATTATTGGACTTGCGAACCTAATTAATGGCCACAAGTTCCTAAGTTGAAGTTCAGCGACAAATCGGCCGGGCCTAATTAATGGCCACTTTTGGAGCTTGAAACAGTTACATTAGAAGATCTAATGCCTGAGATTTTTTTGTGGATACTGATTATGATCGAGTAAGTATTCCATTTTGCAATAAAAGCCTTCTATGTAGTCTCTAAGCCTTCTATGAGAATCTAAGACTTGGAAATCTTTCACCAATAATTCATGGTGAGTTCCTTCTCATTATCTTTGGTTAATGNACATTAGAAGATCTAATGCCTGAGATTTTTTTGTGGATACTGATTATGATCGAGTAAGTATTCCATTTTGCAATAAAAGCCTTCTATGTAGTCTCTAAGCCTTCTATGAGAATCTAAGACTTGGAAATCTTTCACCAATAATTCATGGTGAGTTCCTTCTCATTATCTTTGGTTAATGCTATTGAATGTGTTATATTTTCCGCTTAATTATCACTACTACCTGCTTTCTAAGTATCCTCCTTTCAGTTCATCGCTTTCTTCCTGTTGTTAATTTTTCTTCATTTCTGGACAGGTCTCAAGTTATTGAGACAAATGAGAGAGAATTGGTAATGGAACCAGCTTTCAAATGGGCTGGAAATCCGAATATCATTGTGACACTAACATTACTTCTTTTTAGACGGACTGACATTGAGAATATATGTTTCTTCGACAGACTGACATTTCTTCATTTTAGCTAGTGGATTTTGCTAGTATTTGCCACACCACAGATAACTTTGAAGCCACTTGTGCCTACTTTTCCATGTTTTGCAAACATAGTTGTGTCTTTGCTGGAGAAGGTAAGCAAAAGAACTGAATTTAAGTGGCTTTGCTAGGTAGATTTTTTATTCTCTTTCTCGCTCCAGTTTTTGCAATTTTATTGTTTAATTTTTGGGAATTTGATGACAATTTGTTATTATAATGTCGTTGCAGGTGTGTGGGGACACTAAGGAAGGGGTTTTGGACCTTTGTGGACATGGCAAGCAGAAGTTATCTCTGGTGGAATTTGGTTTCCTCTTCACTACTTGCATCGGGAAGCGTGCTGATTAGCTTGATGGTAACATGTGGTGATGTTTGTGAATTTGTTTTGGGCGATTCTGTGGAAGTATAGTGTGTGCTAACAATGCCTATAGAGTCAGTCAAATGTTAATTTTCATTTTTCAGTTGTATAAGTAAATTAATTATTCTTAGTTTTGGAATTAAGTTTATTGGCAAATTTGGAATTGAAATTGAAGATGTTATAGGAGCAGCTTGTAACCTTTTTCATGTAGTTGTGGGGGTTTGGGTTAGGGTGGACCGATTATGTCCATTATAGGATAATGAGCTTGTCTATGGGTACATAACCTTTGCCATAATGGTTCACATAATGGCCAAGTGTTTGATGTCCATTATAGGATAATGAGCTTGTCTATGGGTACATAACCTTTGCCATAATGGTTCACATAATGGCCATACCAAACAGTATGGCCATTATGTGAACCATTATGGCAAAGGTTATGTAGATCTAGCATTTTTCATAGGATAATATATAGTAATTATTGATTAATTATCTATCTCTATGTTTATAGGAAGAAGAAAACCAAGCAATTGCAGTTTCTTCATGTCCTTGTGGCATTAGTCATAAACTGAATCAGCTTGCTCTTTCATTAGTTACTTCAAAGCCTGGTCTTGATAGGGAACCAGCTATTTCAGTACTGGTATTTATGTCGTGTAAATGCTACTTTGAACATTGAATCATCTTTCAATTATTAGATACTGCATTAAGTGCTCCTTGATTCTTGTTTTGGCAAGAAAAGTTCAAGGAACAACTCATGGTCATATCTGACTTTGTGAAAGAAATAGAGGTATCAGCAAAAGCAGAAAAGAGATTAAGTGTAGCAGCAGCAGCAGCTGGAGAAAAAATAGCACATATACAAAGACTGAAGAGTGGATTCAGAATGGAGAGTGGAGAAAAAGCAGCACATACTCAGAATTTTATAAAGGATGCAACAAGAACTCTTTAATCCTTACTTCTTTTTAGATAGGTTGTATTGTATCACATTTTAATGATGTATTGATTCAATAATTTGTAATGAAATTATCAATTTTTATGCAATTCCAAAATTTGTTGGTCATTTTCAATTTTGTCGGTCAAACTTTATATAACTGTATAAAAAAATAAAAAATAAAAAAAAAATTACGGCAACGTTGGAAAAACGTTGCAAAAGGGTATACCGCAACGTTGAAAAATCGCTGCAAAAGACTTTTTCGCAATGGTGAATAAACGCTGCAAAAAATCTTCCCTCAACGGCAAAATCGACCTTCGCAAAACTTGGAAAAATGCTGCAAAAGGGCTTTTGTATCGTTTTTTTGCCACTACAAAAGCCCTTTTTTGGTGTAGTGATAACCTGTACGAAATCAGCTACTCTTTTAGGCATGATTTTACATACGAGACTCACCTCCAAAATAGCTAGATCAATTACAGAGAACTCAACAAGAACAAGAAAATTACAGACTCAATAACGGATGAGCCAAAGAGAGAGAAAACCAAAAGACCATAAAACTCAAAAGTCATCCTAAACAGAAACCCATTAGACGATATTATGACAAGACTAGATTTCGGCCATTGGTTTCATCTAACGGTTCAAATATGTTAAACTAGCACAATCTGTGTAATGGTCCATCTGCCAATAAATGCCACATAATCAGCAATAACCAAATAAGCAGACGACAATTGACACAAATAGCACTGTTTTAAATTTGTTTTGAGAAACACAACTCTCACATTCTTCACCTCGGTTCTCAATAACATAGTCTCTCTTGATTGCTGAATTTGTACATGAAAGACTGTTCATCATCATTGCACAGTACTTGCAAAGAAATTTACCTTGTGTCAATATGTAGTAAAAATAAATACAATTTGAACTTACCTACAAGTAGAATTTAAGTCCATCTGAGAGATTTTTATTTGAATGTATTTTAACAATATTAACTTCACCTTGGGACAATTTTTCTCTATTAAAATGATACTTCACTTCAATATGCTTAGATCTTTCATGACAGACACAATTTTTGCTAAGTAAAAGAGCACTTTGACTATCAGTAAATATTGTAGGAGTATTATGCATGAAGTTCAATTATTTTAAAATTCCTTTTAGCCAAAAACATTTCTTAATAGCTTCAGTTATGGCTACATATTCAGCTTCAGTGCTGGATAATGTAACTAAAGGTTCCAATTGAGACTTTTAAGTAATGCAATTGTCACCACGAGTAAAGAAATATGTTGTAGTTGATTTTCTACTATCCTTATCACCAGCAAAATCAATATCTACATAAAATTTTAGGGTTAAATTTTTAGAACATTTTCTCATACACAATACCTAGATTTAATGTCCCAACAATATATCTGAACAAACTAGGGTTGGACATAAATCTGATTAGAAAACTGATTGCATAAGCAAGGTCATGTATGCTTGTTATAATAGAAAACATGACATAACATATTGCATTTGCATAGGTATGTTTTCCATCTCTTTCAATTCTTCTTCAGATTTAGGAGAGTGGGGATGGGAAAGATTTATGTGACTAACAAGAGGTAGATTGACATTTTTGCTCTCTTTCATCTTAAATTTGGTTATAACTTTATTTAGATATGCCTTTTGTATAATAGTTAACTTGTTCTCAGGCACATTCCTATATATAACCATTCCTAAAATTTTCTTAGCACTTCCTAAATCTTTTATATCAAACTCAGATTTTAAAAGATCCTTTAATTTTATGATTTGAGATTTTCTAGGACTAGCTAATAGTATATCATCAACATAAAGCAGTAAGAAGACTTCACAGTCTTAATATCAAGCTGTTTAAATTCTCAATTGAATTGAACAACAAGTGCTAAGACGAACTTGATTATCTTATTTTTTATTACAGGTGAGAATATCTCATTATAATCAACCCATTCTCTTTGGGTATACCCCTTTGATACTAATCTTGCTTTAAACCTTACAAGATGACATGGGTTGGGTTGTATCGCTTTTTAAGTTTGTAAATACATTTACATTATATATTTTGTGATCTTTAGGTTTCTTAACTTGTTTCATGTTTTGTTCTCAATTAAAGATTGCATTTCTTCTTGCATTGCCTTTATCCAATTATCATATTTTTCTGTAAGATGCAGGTTCAGCTTGTTCAAGCACTTTACCTGAGAATAAGGTAAAGCCAGTCAGGTTCAGTGACTCATACCTAGGGTTAGGCCTCATTTGACTTCTTTCCCTATCCTAGTAAGTTGGTAATCTTGACTAGTGGTATATTCAGTAGCATGATTGGGTTCTTCAGGTTCAGTTTCAGTTTGGGGTTCAGACACCTCAACATGTTTAGGTTCAAATTCATATTCTTGATGTACAGGGTTATTATCGTCATTTTTAGGTCTAGGTAAATCAAACTTAGCTAGCTTCACCTCTTGGCATTCTGAACAGTCTTGACACTTTCAGATTCGTTTGATTTACCAATATCTCGTTTTAGGCATGTCATTTCAGATTCATCAAAGACTACATTTTTGCCATTAATTATCTTGACACCTTGGACACCTAAAACCCATAACTTGTACCCTTTGACACCCTCTGGGTAGCCTAACATCACACCCTTGATTCTAGTTTTCTTTCTTATTGATCTGCACATACATCACATCCAAAAACTCTTATGTGATTTAAATATGGAGGCTCCCATGTCCACAATTC
The DNA here is from genome assembly GCA_903798355.1 of Fraxinus baroniana. NCBI lineage: Eukaryota > Viridiplantae > Streptophyta > Magnoliopsida > Lamiales > Oleaceae > Fraxinus > Fraxinus baroniana. The sequence goes on along the minus strand of CAIGRO010228224.1, from coordinate 9,120 downwards.
TTGTGGAACTTTAAAACCTATACTGCTGAAAGGGGTCCTATTGATCAAGTAGATTGCAGTACAGGCAGCTTCAGCCCAAAAACCTTTGGCTAAGCCAGAACTAATTAACATACACTCGACTTTGTTCATTATAGTCCTGCTCATTCTTTGAGCAACTCCATTTTGTTCAGGTGTGTATTTTATGGTTCTATGCCTCATTATCCCCTTTTGCTTGTAGAAGTCATCAAATTCAAAATTCTAAAATATTATTGTTGATGATATTTGACTATTTAGCTGTGTCTATTGATTCAAGTTAAGAGAAAACAAGAAATATAAGCCACAAAATTCTGAACAAAATAAGAAAGCTACGATATCCTTAAAATGATACGAAAACCTTCTTGAGATGCAGGTGTTCGATTTGGGGGTTGCTACATTTTGTGAAAATATCTTTTTTCCTTATAACATGCAAACTAAATAAAATTTACTAAAGAAACATTGTGAAAATGAAGAGGTTATAGATCTAGAATCTATAAATGAGAAAGAACCTAGATGAAGTAAAAGGGCTAGGACGACTTTCTTAAATGGTGAATTAGATGAAGAAATTTATATGGAACAACTTGAATGATTTGTTGCCTCTGGAAAAGAAAAGAAAGTGTGTTGACTTAATAAATTGCCTTATGAATTCAAACATACTCTTAAGAAATGGCACAAAATATTTGACACAGTTATGGTGTCAAATGATTTCAAAATTAACAAGTGCGACAAATGTGTGTATGTAGAGAAAACTCAAAATGGATATGTCATGGTATGTTTATACGTAGATGACATACTAATTATGAGTAATAATGATACCATAATTCAAACTACTAAGTGGATGTTAACAAATAAGTTTGAAATGAATGATTTTGGTGTCGCCAATGTTATATTAAATATAAAATCTCTAGAACATCCAATGATCTTATATTATATCAATCACACTACATTGAGAAGATTCTTGATAAGTTCAAGAAATATAATATTATCCCTATGAAAACACGAATGGATGCTAGTATGCATCTTATTTAAAACATCAGTGATTGAAAATCTCAATCAAAATATTTTTGTATTATTGATAGTTTAATGTATATCATGAGCTGCACTCAACCTCATATTGCTTACTCTATTAGTAAGCTAAGTTCATATATGCGTAATCCAAAAACAAAGCATTGTAAGACAATTATTAGAGTTTTAGGGTATTTAAGACATACAAAAACTTAGGATTATACTTCTCGAGATATCTAGTAGTACTTGAAGGATATCATGATGCAAATTGGATATTAAAGACTAAAGACTCCAAGTCTACTAGGGGATATGTCTTCACATTTGGAGGTGTTGCAGTATCATGGAAATCTTCAAAACAAATATGTATAGCTACATCAACAATGGGATCCAAATTCATTACGTTAGATAAAGTTGGAGAAAAAGTCGATGGCTACAAAACTTTCTAAAAGATATTCCATGTGACATCCCAAAACTTTATCATGGTTTTTATTGTGATGTACCTTTCATGTAGCCTAGTAAAAGTTGTGTTAATGATAATATATAACCTTATAAAAAGAATTCAATTAAGACTTTGGTTAATTAAAAACCAATAACCATGTGAAGGAATTAAGGGGAATGAAATGGCTACCCTATAGATACTACCTTGCCACACTAATTACTAAAATAACAAATGGCATGATAGGGTAAAATGTGGCAAATTAATAATTCGAGAAAATTAATTATAATGACAAATGGCCTATTTGGGTAAAATGTGGCAAAACAATAAAAATAAAAATAAAATTGTAATGACAAATGGCCTATTAAGGTAAAATGTGGCAAAGTAATGATTATGAAAAATTAAATTAATTGTTATTTTAATTCTCAATCACTACTATAAATAGATGAGAAAGAGAGAAAAATAGAACATACAATAATTTGAAAATTAAAGACAAGTAAAGAAAGTACTTTTATTATCTTACAACTTGAAGGTGAGTAATCTATGCCTAATTTTATTCTAAATATATTTATTACAATTATGCTCATTGAATCACTTCTTACCTTTTTAAATTGATTATAGATTCAAGATTCTATCCATTGATATTGCATTTGATATTGGCATTGCATTGGATAATGCTTGATATCATTGATTATACATCAAATTGGTGTAATTGACTAATGAGCTCATATTGTATTATTCTCAATTTGCGCACATGGGTAGAATTGAACATCTATAATTGTGGCCCATTATTCTCCTATCTTATTTTGGAAAGATAGACATTTACGTTATAGATTACTCATTGAATAAGAGCATTCATATTATTATTATTATTATTATTATTATTATTATTATTATTATTTTGTAGATGATCACCATTGAGTATATTGACTTTATATTGGGGGAATGGATGATTTCAAAAGACGGACAATATTGCATGCATCATGTATGTCAAGGAAGTTCATACATGGATGACATATTCAGAGTTCCCATGCTTCCACCACTTTTTGAGAGCCCATTACTATATTGACTATTTCGAGGCCAGTACTATGATGTACTAATTTAAAGATAGTTTTTGAAATCTTTAATATGTAGTATAACTTTTGTGTAACAACTAGTCTCTAATGTACTTTTTGCAATACAACAAAGTATGTAAGAAACTTTTCATCTATCTTATATCTAATGTTGGCTACTTATTCCATATTTTTCAATGATTGGGATTGAAAAAGAACAAAACATGTCAAACTTGTAATCTTAAAGATTGACCCCTACAAATTATCAACAATGGTTCCCTCTTTACAAAGTATTAGAAATTTATGAAATTTATATATATAAGCTCAAAGTGAATGACAAGATTGGGAGTTGACATTCCATGCGGGGTAAAAGTTGTGCTTGTTATATGTGCCCATTGTGATAGTCAATTGGAAATTTGAATGGCATAATGGTAAATCTCGTCATATACGTCGTAAAAACAATACCGTTAAACATTTTCTCTCTATTGGTAATATCTCCATAGATTATGTGAAATCAAAAAAGAATATTGCGTATTTGCTAACTAAGGTTTGATGAGAGAGCAAGTCAATAGTTCATCGAAGGGAATAGGCTTAAAGCTAATGAAATAACAAAGAGTGTTCAGGGTGACAACTCAACCTAGCTAATTGGAGGTTCCAAGATCTAAATTCAATGGAACAATCGAACTTTGAAAAACTCAATATGCGCTGGGGAGATTTACCCATTCCTATGATGAGCTAGTACCCAATTGTCTCGAAATAGGTTAAGTTATGCTTTAATGATCTCTATATCTTGATTCGTTTAAGTAAAGTATAACATAATAATCATTATAGAGATCATCTATGTGGGTGAGAAGGGGTCTCTTCCATTAGAATTATATGAAGATAAATTCTCTAAAAACACTCATGAATCAGGAACTGTCTAAGGCCAAAATAGACACAAACGTGAGAACTAATTATGTTCAAAGGAAACTGTGTGACTTATATTGGCTAAGTTTACATGAACAACTAATTGTTCAAAGCATATTGCTACTGATCGTCCAAGTAAATTCGATAGATTTTACTAGGGAAAGTTCAAAGTCTCCGACTACTTATTTCGATGCAGTTTTGCTCAATTTATACTTCGAAAAAAATATATTAGCAGTTGTTGTTTTGGAAAAGGTCAACTTATTTCATCCATGCGGGGTTGATTGAAATGATTTTAAATTAAGTGAAATTGGTGAAATTTGATCTCCAATTTCAATGGGACGGGACCAAGCATATTCACGTTCTACTCCGTGGGGTGAATACTTTATCGAAAACCATTTAGAATTGAATGAAATGTTTGATTTCAATGTAACTAACTTGAAACTATAAATTAGTGAAGAATTTGATTAAATTGGAAATTTTTAAGTTCTTGTCTTACATAGGAAAGTTAGAAAACTTTAGTGTGATTTCTAAAGTGGACATTTGGTAATTGAGTTTGGACCCCAAGGGCACCAATAATCTTTGTAAGGGGAAGACGTATATCCTATTGGGTTCAATCCTAAACCAACACATGTACGCATGCTGTCATCCATCTGGCAGGCCATCTCGACTCTGCTTGGCACGTACACGTTTCTTAGTTTGGTTCGGTTCGTGTACAGGTGGGCCCTTGTCCTATATATATACATACTAATTTTAATTAAATAATTAAGTTATTGGGTACTTAATGAAATTAATTTTTCATTGGCTTATTTTCAAGTAATTTTTTGGTGTGACTGTCTGGATCGTTTGTTAAGCGACTTAATAGACATCTGTTAACAAACATAACAAACGTAGTGTTTCAATTTTAACCGAGCTATCTTTTTGGATTTTGGAGGGTAATTTGAACAGTGATGATTATTCTGAAAAGGCTTGAAGACTCTTCGAATGGCCACAAAGGTATCTATAATGCCTGCCGTGATGCAAGAAATTTACACTATTTTCATTGCAATAGTTCTCGGCTTCAAATCTCATTAAGTGTCTCAAATTCTGATATTATCTTTCTGATGTATAAACACTCTATTGAGTTTGCTAAAATTCTTGCAGATTGCTGTGTTGCTTCCATAGGAGATTAAAGTCGTTCTATCCTTGGAGATAATTTCTGAACCCTTTAGCACCACAAAAGGGAGTAAGTTCGTCTTAAGGACACATTGTGAAGTCGGTGGTCTCGAATTAACATTCTGATCATGTTGATCGATGCATTACGCTGTTAAAATCCTTTCAATTAAAATCTGTAAGTTCTTGCATTTTCATATTGTTCGAATGAGGATTTTATACTCCGAAAACAATAAAGCATATATTGGTTGTTAGTAGCAAGAAAGTGTATTGTCTTGATTGGTTTGGTACCTTTAGTATAGATGTGTTCTTAATTTGTCGAGAAGCTGCAGATTAGTGTGTGTATTGTGTGTAATGTGTTTACTAGAAATTTGGTACTCTTTGGCTAAACTTTTTCTTTAAATAGGGTGTGCCTCCTTTTAATTTTTTATATTAAAGGGCTTCTTAAGAAATGAAAGGCCACTATCTTAGTTCTATTTCACTCTATATTTCCATTCGTGTTTTCCTGATTTCTGTCAATTTTCAGCACAATGTCGTCTGTCCTCAGTGTCTCCACTATATCTACAATGAGAAGTGTGGACATAACCATATTTTTGGTCTTCAAACAATTTTTTGGCTGAAAAATGTTTGCTCATGGTTGAGTTGATGAGCTTTGCTGTCAGACTTGTCACTCAACACTTGTTCATGAGCTTGCAACGCTTGAACAAATTAGTTGCATGAATATGGCACTAATGCCAACATTGCAATGGAAAATCTTTTATACTTTTGACTAAAGCCATGTTTTTCCTTCATAATAGAGAGAAGTTGAGTCTCAAGAGAATTCCGTACTTATGCCAAATTAGTAACCAAGAAGAGATCAATTATTATCTCCGTGGGATTCTCATTTTTGCCTTGTACTTTGAAGTTAGATGAAAGAAGACTTAAAGAGGGTATGAAACATTTTTTTTCGTCTAAATAATAGTAAGTCACATAAGAAACAATTTTTTTTAAAAAAATAATTTAATTTTTTGTAATTATTCAATATTCAATTTCAAAAATATATATAAAAACTAATAAACATCAACTGAACACTTAAATAACATAAATCAATATGAAATAAAATTTTAATTTATTATTTCATGAAACTAATTCTCAATTTTAACTGAATTAGGTAGTTCCCAATAAAGAAATTTCATGATTTCTGATTAATTTTTTTTTTATAATTTGAAAATTAGAAAATACATATTTGTTAAATATAGGAAACGGTTTCAAGATTCTAAATTAAGATCCTGAAAAATTGAATAGATCCTAAACTTGACCACATAGAAATAACTGTTTATAGAATATTAACCAACCAACTTCCCTATAAATAATAATGTTGAGTTGGTACAAAACACAAAAAAGGAAATTCTTTGATCTTTCTAATCAATAATACCGAAATAAATATGTCAAAGTATATTCAAGTTTCAATTTTCTTCACTGTAACTTTATGCTTCTTGTCCTTCCCTAGAGCCATCTACTCAGAAGACGTTCCTCAGCCCCCAGTTTCTCAATTTCACATTCAGGGACAGGTTTATTGTGACACATGCCGTGCTCGATTCATTACTGAACTTAGCGAGTTTATCCCAGGTATATAATTATAATACATACAAAATGCTACTCATATTATATATTTTTTTCCATGTTATTCAAAATCAATAAATAAAAGGCTACTCAAGTTGAATTTGTTGTTTCCACATTAGTAAAATTTTGGTAAAACCTGAATTTGTTGCTTCAATTGTTGCTGACAGTCTATGAGGTAGTCCAGCATGCTAGTCGAGATCGAGCATGTAAAATCGTAACCACTTGTTTAAAATAAATTATGCACAATCCTACACACAGGAGAAGACATGTTAAGAACTAAATTTAAAGATAGTTTAAAATTAATATCACATATCATTTTTCTTTCATTTCTACAACATGGGCATGTAATAATAACAACACAAATGTTATCTTAATGCTCCAATGAAATAAGTGCTTGGTTATAAGAAATCCTTTGTTGTGCATTCATTCATCTTCTTTATGGTGGTGTATGTGTAGTTGAGGAAATTGATTACAATAGATATAATTCATAATTTATACCTTAAATCTCGACTTGTAGGAGCCAGTCTACGTCTCCAATGCAGAGACAAGGAGAATGGAGACATAACATTTACTGAAATAGGTTACACGAGAGCGGAAGGACTCTACAGCATGCTTGTGGAACGTGATCACAAGAACGAGTTTTGTGAAATCACGTTGCTTTCAAGTGGCAGAAAGGATTGTGATGAAATTCCTATTGAAGGATGGGTAAAACCTTCATTAAAATTTATACTCAATACAGTAAACGGTACTACACGCACTATAAAACCTCTTGGATTCTTCAAGAAAGAAGCTCTTCCAAAATGTGCACAAGTCTACAATAAGTTGGGTATGTATCCCCCAGATATGTGAAGATAAAAAAGAAGACATTAATTTATTACAAGATCCTTAGTTTCCTCACTTTATTGTAGTTGAATAATTATGTGGCCTTTTTGTCAAGGCTTTTTATGGCCTAATTCGAGTGCCTTGTAGTACTACAGAATAATTTTGCTTTCTATTAATAAATATATAACCTATGTAGGTTTGAATATTTTTCCCGGACTTATTATTGCAATACTCTATGTTTCAATTTATAGTTTATAAGACAACTCTCATTATAGTTTATTATTGCTATACTCTATGTTTGCACTGTACTCGACGAGCAACTTCTAAATGCACCATGGCCCCCATATATTGACATTAGTCTCGCTGACATATTCACAGATTACCATTCATTTACTATCATTAATTTTATAATATTGAATTATAACATTATACACAGTGAAGTCGTAAAATTCAAATGAATATTCGCAAGTGAAAAGCAGATATTCTTTTCCCTATTTACTAAACGTATTTTTGTATTTACAATCTGCTTAACAAACACGGTATAAAAAGAACCTACCATATAGTTGGTTAGGGTATAGCGTTATTCTTAATACTTTGTGGCATTGGAAACTGAAATAGGGAATAGCGCAGTAAGGTTACTCAAGAAATTGCAATAAGGAATGTGCAAGGCAGTCACCTCTTTGATGAAAAGATTGGACTACAAAAGATGGAAAGGTCCATTTCTGCATTAAAATGTTCATCTAGGGACTAGATTGCCAGAATGAAAACGATAGGTGTTTGTTTCCATACCCAATACATTGGGGACTATTTGTACAAATTAACTAAGTTAAAATTGTCAAATAATTTAAATTTTTCATTTTCTTTGAGTGTGTTCTTGTTCTATCTCGTTCTATTTCCAATAAATCTAAAACTCCATATTATATCTTCATGGGTTAAAGCTAAAAAAGGTACCTCAAATATTTTCTATTAGGCCATGACATGGTCTGATTCAATTCTATAAGAGAATAGAACTAAACCAGAATTCTTGGATATTTAGTAAGGCGAACCGTTGTGTCCAAATTTAATTATAGAATCGAACCATTCCATTCTATTCGATTAGGTACCATAATTAAATTTTGTAATATTTACAACAACAACCAATGATATATTTCAATCTTAACTCTTATAAAATAACATAGTTAATTAATAATATACAAATAAAAAGTTGTCCAAAACATAGGTGATCTTGAGGAGCAAAGATGAAATTGTGACTTGTGAGAGGGTAGCGGCTAAAAATGAGGGCAACAACTAAACTTAAATGACATAATAAGTGAGTGTCAGGTGATTTGTGAAGTAAAGTTGAACTTTGTCCTTGGTAGTTGGAGCCATGGACACTTACAAGTAATCACTTAATTAGCAAATTTATTTTAAAAAATTAGAATAATTTGTCTTATTCAATATAAAAAAAATAAAAAAAAATTAGGTAGTTTCGATTCTTATTCGGTTATTCGATTTTTGGTCTAGAACCAAGAACTAAATCAAACCCGTTGATTCTAGATTCTAGTACCCATTCATATATTTAACCTACGAAAAATCGAAACGAATGCTCAGTTCAAATCTAGTTCGGTTCGAAAGTTTTATCTAATCCTATTTTATATTGAGTTTAATCTCTTAAATGAGAGAATTTCCCTTTTTTCCCTGAAAAGAAAATGAAAGTCTTTGCCTCGCATCCATTCTCCATCACCATGCTGGAACAAAAATATCGAATGCAGCATTATAGAAATCTTCAGATCTAATAGATATTTTTATCTAAGTATACTTAGATATAAATTCATCTTGTATCTGTAATCAAAGAAAGATAATGAGAATGACTCTTATCTTGTGATTTGAAAGAAAGGTATATATATATATTAACAGACTTGTTATTTTCCAAAAATTTTCCGGCACTGATCAATGTCACTTCATTTGCTGCATTCAGTGCAATTTCTTATCCAAAACAGAACATACTTTTGTCCAATGAAAAGAGAGTGTAAAACTAACAGAAAATAAGCAAAACAAGTAGAATTTAAAACGTAAAAAATGATTCATCGCAAACGTAGTCTATGTATCCTTATCTTAAATTCACATTGGTATATAATTGATGCATATTTATGT
>CAIGRO010228219.1:0-11617 GCA_903798355.1 Fraxinus baroniana | reverse complement strand
AAAAAGATAAAACTTACTGGCAGGTTGAATGCGCCGTGGCAGAATTGAAATATCCGGCTGGAAATATAGGGATACATCATCATGATATGACTTTGAAATCGAAACTCCACCACTTGGCACAACTAGAGAAAATGTTTCTATTGGAGCATCAGCATCGCTGGATGCTGGCCAAATGGAGAAATTTGCTAGACCAAATGTAGGTATGCAATTTGTGCCCAATATCTTGAGCGTTCCGGAACACATGCAAAGTATGAGAACGGTCTTAAAGTACTGCCCATTAAATTCAACAGCAACAATGAATTGAGGGTAATCATGTGGGCCATCTCTTGTTATCCTATAGTTGGGAAAATTGACATTCATATTTTTCACACAATTCATGCAGCATGATCTTGTACATTATGGAAGTGTTTTTTTTTTCAAAAGATAGGACTGTGAAATATATGAGAATGGAAGGAAGCAAAGAATTGATTTTTCCTTTAAACTTTTCCTTCAAGATTGGTCTACAACAATGTAGATAGCAAAAGAGTTAGTTTTTCAAATTATGGGACTACAATAATGGAGGACATGCACGAAAACGGTTTGTTCTTAGGGCCAGAGTGCAAGATTCATTTTTTTTTATCCATTTTTTAAAGTAAAGCAGACTAGTAGCTCTTTAAAAGACTGATGTTTCATTTTCCCTGAAAGTTGAAAAGGGTTTGGACAATGAATATTTATTCAGACAAAACTTTAACCTGCTGGATTAAAAATTCAATGTTCGGTTTTTCGTCGATATAGATGTTTCCAACCGATGCAGTATATTTTGATGTTATATTCTCGTTTTCTTATCATTATCGTTTACAAACATTAGTCCTGCAGCCGACGGTCCTTACAGAAAAGTTTTTACGTAAATAGATTACTTTATTACATGCCGACAGTTCGATTGTCGGTGTCGACGGAATGTTTTCGTTCCATTTCAAAACTCAATAAATAATTACTTTCTTTGTCTCAGTAACAGCAACTTGAGCCACTTCAGCAGCATTCGTCTTTGCCTTCTTCTTAGTTCCAACTTCAATTCCTCGGAAAGTGTCACTTCCTACCACCACAATTGATACAAATCTTATTAGCTGCATTACCTTCGTAGTTTGACTGTATTATCTCTTTGTTAGGAGGTTGGAAATCTGAACAGATAATTTTAAAGTTAAATATTCTACATTTTATGATGTTTTCAAATCTTATCACGACATGTCATACAACAATCAACCCAAGTATAACGCTACACATTTCATCCCCATGCATAAAACTTGTATATGCGTAAATCATATAATTTATAAACTAAAAAGATCAAACTTACTGGCAGGTTGAATGTGTCGTGGCAGAATTGAAATATCCAGCTGGAGATCTAGGGATCCATTATCATGATATGACTTTGAAATCGGAACTCCGTCGCTTGGCACAACTAGAAAAAATGTTTCTATTGGAGCATCAGCATCGGAGGATGGTAGCTGCTGGCAAATTGGAGAAATTTGCTAGACCAAATGTAGGTATGCAATTTGTGCCCAATTTCTTGGGCGTTCCGAAACACATGCAAAGTGTGGGAACAGTCTTGAAGTACTGCCCATTAAGTTCAACAGCAACGGTGAATTGAGAGGAATCAGGTGGGCCATCTCTTGTTATCCTATAGTTTGGCAAATTGATATTCATATTTTTCACACAATTCACGCAGTATGATCTGGTACGTTATGGAAGGGTTTTTTTTTCTTCAAGAGATAGGACTGTGAAGTATATGAGAATGGAAGGAAGCAAATAGTTAATTATTCCTTGGAACTTTTCCTTCAAGATTGGTTTACGACAATGAAGATAGCAAAAAAGTTAGTTTTCCAAATTATGGGACTACAATAATGGATGACATGCACGAAAATGGTTTGTTCTTAGAGCCAGAGTGCAAGATTCATTTTTTTATCGATTTTTTAAAGGAAAGCAGACTAGTAGCTCTTTAAAGGACTGATGTTTCTAATTGTTTCATTCTCCCTGGCAGTTGAAGTGGGTTAGGATAATGAATAATTTTTTCGGACAAAAATTTAACCTACTGGATTAAAAATTCAATGTTCGATTTGTCGTTGGGATAGACGTTTCCTACCGACGCAGTATATTTTGATGTTATATTCTCATTTTCTTGTCATTATCATTTACAAACATCAGTCCTATAGCCGACGGTTCTTACAAAAAAGTTTTTACGTAAATAGATTATTTCATTACATGCCGACAGTTCGATTGTCGGTGTCGACGGAATGTTTCTGTTCCATTTCAAAACTCAATAAATAATTACTTTCTTTATCTCAGTAAGAGCAACTTAAGCCACTTCAGCAGCATTCATCTTTGCCTTCTTCTTAGTTCTGACTTCAGTTCCTCGAAAAGTGTCACTTCGTACCACCACAATTGACACAAATCTTATTGGATGTATTAGCTTCGTAGTTTGACTACATCACCTCTTTGTTAGGAGGTTGGAAATATGAGCAAACAATGTAAAAGTTAAATATTCTATATTTTGTGTTATTTTCAAATCCTATCAAAAATAAAGTTTGGGAGTGTTTGATAAATATAAATATTAAATTTATCTTGATCATCAAAAAGAGCTTTTGAGAGTAATTATGTGAAGTAGATACTTAACTTGTTTGTAGTCTTATTATTTGAGGAGAAAACTCAGAATTGGATTAGAACGAATGAAAAAGAACAATAATTAAGTAAAGATGATTAAATTTTGAAAGGTGATGAACAACTAGTCTTGTTTGAAAGTGGAAGGATCTCAATTCCGAACAAGAAAGAAGAACAAATTTAGAGGATAAATCTCACCAATTATGTCCTATTGAGACTAGAATTATGGTCTCTATCATATTAGAACTCTATTTTAAACCTAATTTATGTATATAAATAGAAATATATTTATGCAAAATTAATGGAGTCTAGATACACAATCTTGAGACATAATTATACATTCAAATATATTAAATCCACAAGATTTGTATCTTAATTCAAGATTTAAAGGTTGGATAACACAAATTGGCCAGTAGAGATACAAACTTTGGAAGGGAGATTGATAATCTATTTCAGGAAATTGGGTGTCAGAATAACAAATTAACAATTGCTAGGTTTTTTTCATCCATTTATGATTTTTATCCTTTCATTCTTTTGTTCCAATTATATGATTGACTAAATAATTGATTGTTAAGATGAATGGTGCTGCTTAAGTTTAAGAGAAACTTACATAAAATCAGGCATTTAATTTTACAAATTCAAAAATCAGATCTAAACTTTATTTAATCAAAAAATCAGGTATTACATAATAATTATATATTAAATGTTTTCACCCAATTCAATTACAAATCCTAATTTTATTTCATTCTTCTCACTCTCACTCTCACTCTCCCTCCCCATCTTCTTCATCTTCCACTCATGCCTTTCTCTCTGTCAGACGTCGTCGTCGCCGTCATCGAAGCACCCGTCGTAGGAACCGAGTCGTTGCCACCACTTAAGCAGCACTGCGTTGCTTAATGAAGAGATCGGAGCCTCTGCGCGTAGAAGTGCAGGGCGACGATCTGAGATCTTCTCCAACTTGTGACATTTCTCAGACGATTTTTTGTGACCCATGGTTTGCGCGGTAGCGGTGGTGGTACAACTTGGAGATGGCGATGTTATGAACGTCACTGCCGTGGCTGTGCTTGATTTTTTTTTTATTTTGATTGTTGGGTAGTGTTTTGTGTGGAGGTGGGCTGGTGTTTGTGTGGTGGTGGACTTGATGATTTTGTTGGTGGGGGTGGTGGCTAGTTGGCGGCGACAATGGGGTTGGAGGTGGTGGCGGGTTTGTGGTGGGTGGTAGTTGTAGTGTGGTAATGTCTTTGTTGTTGTTGGCGACAGAGATGGGGATGGTGGTGGATTTGGTAGCGACGATGGGGATGGAGGTGGTGGCGGGTTTAGGATTTTTTTTGTTAGATGCGATTTTGTTGGTGGTGATGTTGTGGTGTTGGTGGTGGTGGTGGTGGTGGTGGCGGCGACGATGGGATGGTGGTTGTTGGTAGCTGGAGATCTAATAGAGTTGATTGCCACGGTTTTTGTTAGCGGTTGATTGGATCTAGTGGCGGTGATTTTGTTGGTGGTGATGTCGTGGTGTTGGTGGTGGTAGTGGTGCAATGTAGGCGGTGGTGGTCGCAGCGACAGTATAGGTGGTGGTTGTATGTGACCCACTATTTGGTTACATGTGACCATCTGTTTAACTGTGACATTAAAATTCGATAATATGTAACCAACAATTTGAAAGTACGTGGCTGATTGATAAATTGTGACCTATAATTTTTTAACTGTGACTAATAAAATAAATTGACCTTAAAATTCGATAATTTGTGACCAATAAATTTGAAAATATGTGACTGGTTGATAAGTTAAGACCTATAATTTTTTATCCGTGACCAATAAAATAATATGCGACGTATAATATTATTGATTTGTAACCTCCGTGACCTTCAAAAATTTAGATATGTGACCGATAAACAAATTGTGACCTATAAATTTTTTGAACTGTGTCCTATAAAAAAAATTATTTGTGATCTGTGACCAATTAATTATTTAATATGTGATCAATAAATAAGTTTTGCATGTGACTATTAATTATATAATTGTGATTTTATTATATTTAATTAATAAATAAATATTTGATTTTTGTATTAATTAAACTTAAAACCTGATTTTTTTAATTGTGCATAGTTAATGCCTTAATTGTGAATTTTTCCCTATTTAACGTTTATTTAATTCAATAGATTTCATCCAACTTAATTATGTGTTAATTGTTTATTGTATTTTAATTACATCTAGTTGCTTGATCACTAATTATTTGATTTAAGGACAAGAAATCAAGATGAGATTTATTTGTCTAATTCAAAATCTACAATAATCCTATTGAGCCGCCACCTTCAATCAACCTATTGGCCAAACCACTACACCTTCTGCGACACAATAACCTCTCCATAACCTCCACCATTTATTGGTCCCACAATACCATGTGTGGCCCAAAATCTGTAAAAGAAGTTTCACGTTCATAAATTGCGAATTGCAAAAATAATGAATCCGCGTTGTCGATGGGTCCCACCATCGCAGACATAGACTCATGGCATTTTTAACCCATTCTGCCACTACTCCAACCATGGGTCTTCATCAATTGGACCAGAGCGAGATTGGGAATCATTGTTGTATGTGGTGAAAAAAAAAAGTGCAACCATTCCTATGGTGGTTGTAAATTTAGGTGGTGATAAGAGTGTTGACTATGGCAATGCTGGTGGATTTGAGGTAGATGTGGTGTTGTGGTTTTGAATTTGAGGTGAAGGTGATGATGGTAGTGGTGTGTTCACTGTAAAAGTGGTGATGAATTTGAAGTATATGTGGTGGTGATGGTGTGTTAACTGGGAATGTGGTGGTGACGGAGTGTTAATTGTTGTGGTGGCGGATTTGAAGTAGAGATAGAGGTGATGGTTATGTATTTGAGGTGGTGGAGTTGGATGAGGTGAATAGTGGTTGTAAAAAGTCAATTAATTAATGGATTAAATGTATGAATTGTGACTAAAATACGTAATTTTAGTCAATAATCCTCTGTTTGAGGCTCATTTCTCTTCAATTATAGACAAAAAATGAACGTTGGAGCAGTATCCTCTCTAACAAAAAATTGTGCACAATTTGACAAAGCAAGCCTACATTTCTCTATTCTACCCCTCTTTAATTTTCTAACAAAAACTTTCCCAATTTCTTCTTGAAAAGAAGGGAGAATGGCAAAGATGTAATCGCGCATAATTTTTCTTAGACCAAAAGACAACAGTTGCTGTAGCAGGGCCCATGTGATGTGACAGAAAAGTGCATCATTGGTAGAAAAAATGTGGATCAAACGGAGTCTAAATAATCTTTGTAGTTGTGACTTTGTGTGATTTGTAATTAATATGTGATTATAATCTATTATTGTGATCGTGACTTGTTTAATTAAATTATAGGGACAGTATTTCAAAAAATATGACCACCTTCTTTTTGAATTTTTTCCACAAACTTGTTATTATTGAAACTGTATTTTGAAACATTTGAATTTTTGAATTTTTCTCATACTAATTTGGACCTTGCTTGCATCAATATAATCCAGGCTCTGATACAGAAATTCGTTGTGGCACTGGACCTAGTTAAGACTGATTTGTATGTAAGGCTACAACACTTAGTGGCCCAGTTGCTTACAACAAATAAAAAATCAAAATGTAAGATTAAATTAATTAAATGCAATAAAAAATAACAGTACAAGTAGCATTATTCTTATTTTGTAATGATATTTTACGTGTTTCATCTGGCCATTCTTATATATCCATGCTATTAAGGAATATATATCCTACATCGATAAATGATGTTGACACAGACCAATTAATAAAGATTTTGGGTTACTCCTCTTAACAAGGTTGACCTTTTAAGATGGAACCTCAAATCTTTACATAGTATCAGAGTCCATTATACTCCAACAAGCTATTCGATCGCTTTAAGACTCTAAAATGAGCACGTGAATTTCAAGATTGGTTTGGATGTATATCCCACATCGATAAATGATGTTGACACAAACCAATTAATAAAGATCTTAAGCAATTAATAAAGATCTTAAACTGCTCCTCTTAATAAGGTTGATTTTTTAAGATGAAACCTCAAATCTTAACACATGCCACTTTAAATTTATCCCTATTAAAATTTTAATTTTTTTTAAAAAAAATACTATATTCATCAACATTATATTCCAATTTTATCTTTATTAAACTCAATCTTTTTAATTCCGAGCTTTTCTATTAAAACCCTCCTACTTGTTCAAAACAATTTAGGTGGAATTTATAGATTTTGGAGTTTGTCCTTTATTCGAACATTATTTATTTCAATCTTACCAGAAAACATGAAAACCCATGGTTGAATCAAATCAAATTGACCTGATTCTCTTGTTTGTTATCATAATGTTTCTTTTTCTTTTTCTTTTTCATAACTGTAATTTTTATTGAGAACAAACATTGTTTACATACAAGTTTATGCCAGATGGGGTGGCCAAGAACGTCCGCAAAGTGGGGAATTAAATAAAAGAGTCTATTGATGACATGCTGCTCCTAATAAATAATTATGGAGGAGCTTTACTTGACCTCTCAATAAATTTAATTTATGAATGTGTCAAGAGATAAATTTTAGTGGATGAATTTTGTTTGATTTTATTCCTGTCTATTTAAGTAAATTTATATAAGCTTAAAAACGTAATATATATATCACTACCAAATAAAAGAGACACTTCTAATATCACTGTTCATACTTTCGTCTGATTTAGACGACATCGTTTTGGCATAAAACAAACAGAAAGGGAGGAATTGATGCGTATTTTCTCGTTTTTAGGTTTTCGTTCACTTCCGCCTCTGTTAAGGTTTTCAATCCCAGATTCTCACACGGCGCCGTACTGGTTCTATCGGCTGTAATTTTTTCCCTTTTTTCTCAAATAAGGATAGAGCTTCGTTTTCTCAAATAGGGGCAGACAGCTTCGTTTTGGAACCGATTTGGCGCTGCAGTTTGGGTCGAGTCCACCACGGCTCTAAGCCGGCTTGTCACCATGAGATCTTCTCACACAAATCATTCACTGTCTGTTCGAATCTGCAAAAGGAAGAATCTTGAATTGCGCAAGAGAATCATAAGCGAATGAGGATTTTGGGAAGAAGGGAGTTTTGTTCCAGAAAGTAAGGGTTCTTCAGTTGGCTTCTTTGTTGCAGTTTTTGAGGTATTTAACTTAAGATTTGTTCGTTTCTTGTGTAAGTTAATGATGATATGTGAAAATTTAAGGTTTTAGCTTTCATAATGTTCGTTCATACGTGGCCATGTGGAACTCTTTCAAAACCGACAAAAATCTTGTAATTTATTTGCCATAAAACTGAACCAAGTTGCTTTCTCCCTCTAAATATTTATTGAAAAACCAGAGAGTTCTCCTGACAGTTTGTGGGGATTTTCTTCGGAAATTTTGTGGGCCTTTGATTAATTGTAGAACCCAGTATGTAATTAGAAATCTTGATCTGGTATGTGAGTTCTTGGCACTTTGAATTGTTAGCCATAAACTAAACCAAACCTCTCTCTCTCTAAAAAAAAAAGAAGCTTATTGAAAACAGAGAGTTCTTGCAACTGGTTGTGGGGAATTTTGTGGGCTCTCGAAGAATTGTAAAACCCAGCAAGGAATTTAGAAATCTTGACCTGGTATGTGAGTTCTTGCATTCTGGAATATCTTTACATTGTTTTCCCTTTACATTAAAAGTGATCCCTTTACGTTGTTTTCTTCATATTTTACTACTACCTAAAACTTCACGTGTCTTGCACTGGTAGTAATCTACTGTTGCAGGACTTCCCCAAGGATGTTTGAGTCTTCCTCCTTGATGAAGACAAAGATTTTAACCTTGAGATGAGATCAAATCTCGAGGACATGGAATACTTAGGTAAATTATTAGCCTTCATATCTTTTGTTTTAGAAACAGTCCCTAGATTATAAATCATGTCTTTGTATTAATGCAATGAGATATTTAAGTTTTGAGATTCAAGATTAATATAAGATTATAGAGAAAATTGCTCGAGAAGCTTTTCGGCAGCCATTTTGATCAATCACAAGCTGGAAAGAAAAAAATATTTTATTTGAAATTATATTAGTTCTATTCATTTTCGTATTATTTTGCAAAAAAATGTTTTTACAATATGCAAAAATCTCACAATTTTTCTCCTTTTTCTTTAAATGAAAAAACGTAGGTGTGTGCTATAGAAGATTTGGTTGGCTTGACAAATACAGTGTTGCAAAAGATCTGCTCATCCAGAGGTATATTGATGTATATTACCTTTTACATTTATTTAAATTTATTTTATAAATTTCATGATTATGGAATTTGATTTTTGTACTATTTTTTCTGTTAGATTATATTGGATATCTTCATTTTTTTTTTTTTTTTGAGTAATATGCTTAGGTAACCTCAGTATTGGTGAATAAATTTGTAAGATTCAATTGGTTAATGGTCTAAGTTTGATTTTTCGATTAGCTTGATAAGTTGAATCTTTTTATTGACCTATTCTTTTTTCTTGTTTGTACACATAAGAGTTAGAAATGCACTATTCATCTTTTTGTATGTGTGTTTGGCATGGGTGCCTTGGATTGGCTTATGGAACATTGTAACACATTGTTGAAAATTGGTTTTTTGTTTTGTAGACATGGGAGAGAATTTCGTTGAGTGCATATGATCATGCGTGTGTGTGTTTTTCAATTCACCTGCACAAGTGACTACTTATTTTTTTTTTTTTTGGTCTATTTTTTTTTAGTGCATTTAGGATGGAATATATTTTGGTACATTGGGATACATAATTGTTTTTCCATGTTTTATGATGTTTGGATCCAAGGTGAATATTACGACATATAATTTAATTCCAATGTACGAGATAACTTGCATTTTAAATTTTTTAAATTGTCGTTATTTATTAACTTTTTATGTTAATCATATAAGTTTTCCTATGCTTGAAGTGAAAATAGTATGTACTGTATGTTTGGATGGACTAGAGAATAACATGTTATATTGGTATAGGGTGGAAAAAGGGTTTTGTATTGTTATTGACCTAAGCTATGTAAATAGACAAGCGAGATAATTAAGGTAATTACAGTTAATAGAGGAATTGCCCGTTTACTGGATTATGAATTTGAAAGTTAGAATATATTGATTGATTCAATTCATAATTACAGTAAGAGAGTGAATGAACACTATTGAATATGAAGTTTTAATTTTTTGCTTTTGATTAATGAATTTGAACGTGCACACCTTGGCTCATTAACCTTGGGAAATTATTCTCTTTCCTCTTAATCAGACTATCATTTTTTGTACATCTCATGGCTTTTCTATCTTTATATGAAATGTTCTTTGCCGTTCTTTAGTGTACAATTTATGCTTCACTTCTCTTAACTGATTGAATGATGAATAGCTTGTAAAAGTAATTGAAAAGTGTGATGTATCCCATTTTAATAACGTCTAAAAACTGATTTCGCATGTACTCGGGTTGCTTTATTTTTCGGAAAGGAGACTCTCCTCTTGAAATGTCATGTTTGGATAAATGAAATAAGTGTAACATCGCTTGAAATACCTTGAACGCGAAAATTATGCCTGCATGATTTGGCTAGCCTCTGGAATTTTATTTTAGAGCATAGCAAGTGTTTTCACTTGTTCTTGGAGACTTTTAAGATAATTAATAAGCATAATAGCTTTTTGCTTTCCTTATATTCCCGATATAATTATTATGACTGTGTCTTATAGATGGACGTGGAATCTTTTGCAGCCAATGATGTTATCGTACGCAAATCCACTATAGATGATTCTTTGATGTCTTACTCTTGTAGCATAATCAATAATGTGAATCGTGCAGCATTTGGCAATTACAAAACACGGAGCTAATTTTTTTTAATAATGTGTATCAAATGTGTACTTGGAGCTATGTTCCAATTGGTTAATTGTCTAAAAGTGATTTCTTGCTCAACTTGATTAATTGAATTTTTTGATTGACCTATCCTTTTTTCTTGTTTATATCATTAAAAAGTCTCTAACTAGATACTCACTGCCAATTTTATCTTTTATCATATTGTGTGATCCTATAATGTATATATATGTTCCAATGCATACTATTATTGGCTAAGAAAGTTAAATAAGTGCTTCGGAAATTTTGTTTTGTAGATGCACTAATTGCAAAGATAAACATCCATACATTGTTGAATTCAAGGAAGCATGGGTAGAGAAGGTATGTACCTAAAAATTTCTACTTACTGCTGCAAGTTGATTATTTCTTCTTGTTCAGTAAAATATTGCTAGCATTTTTTCCCAACTGAGCTCTTCATTGCAAAATGTTAATGTAGGATTGCTAATGTCAAATGGTTTTATGGTGGAATTGATGACTATAGCTCTATAGTCTGTCTTGGGTAAGTTTTTAAAAAACTCGAACTACACAAACCGTAGGACTCTATCTTTCACATAAATTGATGGTTCTTGGCGATCTTCCAAAATTTCTGTTGTTGTGCTGTGACTTTCCATAGTTTTGTTGTCGTGCTCCCAAAATCTGTGTTTGATATTTGGTTTTTGCGTATTTTAGTCAGTTGCCCTTTTCACTTTCATCTTACTTTCCACCATTGATATTGTGTAAGGTCTGGCTGCTGGATTTTTCTCCTTTTTTATTTTGTGTGATGATCCGGTGAAAGAAATAGGGAAACTTAGGGTTGGAAATTAGCTTTTACAAGTAGAGAAGACGTTGGAAGACACGGTGGATTTAGTATTGATTTCCCATCATGCATATTTTGTGTCGTGACTTTTTTACCTCCTAAATCACACATTTTTGGCCTATCTACTTAATTGATTCATTCTTTTATTTTTCCCATGCATGGGATCTGAATCATTTGATTGCCACATATCATCAGTCGATGGACTTGGCACAACATGATAGCTGATGGACGATCATTATTAGTTCATGTATAGAAATCTTGTTGTTTTTCAATGTTTAACGATGTTATTTTTATTTTCAATGTTCTTCTTTCTTTTGAACCTCTTTTGTC
>CAIGRO010228156.1:0-21195 GCA_903798355.1 Fraxinus baroniana | reverse complement strand
AAAATTAAAATTGTTTTGAAAAATTGTATATATATATTTTTTAAACAGATAATTTAATAGTTTAAAAATTATAGTAATTAAAAAAAATTGGACGAGATCGCCCAAAAACCAACGAGCTGAGCACCCGCTCGGCTAGTAGTTAAGGAGCCGTGAGCTCGGCTCGTGCGAGCACGAGCCGAGCTCGCCCGAGTATGGATCGAGCCGGCTCAGCTCGGCCCATTACCACCTCTAAATTAGGGGTGTCAACGAGTCGAGCCGAAAAAAAAGTTCGGGTTTGGCTCGAGCTTTTTTGGGGCCAAGCCGAGCAAAACCAGGTCAAAAAAATAAAGTTCGGCCTGAGCTTTAGACTCGAGCCTGAACGGGCCGAGCCGGCTCGTGTTTTTTGAATTTTTTTTTCCCTAAAAGCTGCCTGCGTGTACAAGCAACTTTGAAGTTGCTTGCGCAAGGCAACTTTGAAAGCTGCCTGCGCAAGGTAGCTTTGGAAAGCTGCCTGGAAAAAAAATATTTAAATTTTTTTTTTTTTAATTGGCCGGCTCGCCCGGGCCACGGGCTGAAGCTCGGTGTAACCCTCCTCATTTATGAACGTGGCAATTAAAATTTTTTTTTTTTTAATTTTTTTTTCTTCATGATCAACTTTAGTGTTCTTTATTGCTTTAATTATTGATTGTGTTATTCAAACTTAGGACAAATTGTCTTGTTTGATTTAATAATCTAGAAACAATTAAAAAGTGACTTGTTGCTTTTAATTGTATAATTTCGCACGTTGGATCTAAATAATTTAAAACTTTCACTATAGTTCATATTAATATTACAATAAATGATATACTTTCATGTAATTTTATCGCCTACCTACATAAAACGATCGCCATACTAGAGAAGTGGTGACTGAATAAGGAAAATAATGTAATCAAGGCAAATAATATATTTATACTATCTATTTGTCTTCAATATCCCAATCGAGTTTATTATCAAGTGTTACCAAATAAAGGTCCAATTTTATCATTTATGCTATAATTATGTTGGGTAGATCTGTTCATTTACCGAATTCAAAATTTATCATTCAAATCATATTTGATACATTTACAACACAATCGGAAAAAATGGCATGAGCACATTCATTAGTCGTGATTTATGAATTTCAAAACAATATATACTACCAATCTCAATTCTCTAAATTATCACATGGGATTAATTTACACAAGACTAAAAATAATTATTGGGCTGGGAGCTGGACCATATCCCTGTGGCCACACAACATCAAAACTACATATTTTAAAACTTATCGTACACGAGGACGAGGATATGATAGTTTATTACCAAATTCATGTATATACAACTTACTTAATTTGCAGTTAAAATATTTTTAATTTTCTTGTGCCCAAAGAAGAAACAAAAGATTTTGTACTTTTGTTTATGACACGTGGAATTCAATGTTAAACGTAAATATCCTTAAATTAAAAATCTCAGTTACTTTTGTTCTTATTAAAAACTTATTATTTGGTACTGGTCCACTTATTCGCACAAATCAAAATAATAGATTTTGATATTTTCTATTCCTATATATGTTTGTCTATATTATTTATTTCATACTTATAAGTGAAAAAAAAAATTATCGAGAGGAAGATACGGCTAGATTTCAAAATAATTTAACATACTTATTTCAATTATTCTAAAAATCGACTCGTCCCATTTGACCGGCTCAAAAACTCAATAAATCAATTAGAAATCAGGCCTATTGAATTAATTGGACCGGATTGCAAGTGAACCAATCAAACTCGCAAATTTTGTAGTGAATTCTATGATGAAAAAAAAAAAAAAATACTCTTAACTACTGAACTATCTAATAATATTCATTATTTATTTGACTGAATAAATACGAGCCCAGTTTTGTAATTAGGCCATGTTTGATAGTTGCCATTTTTCAACAAATAGGGCTTTTGATATACAAAAATTGTTAAGGAATTCCTTTTCCAAGGCATCTGATTTTCTGGCTTTTCAAGGAATTGGTTTTCCTTTGTTTTTTGTGGTAAAAGTTTTTCCAACTTCCTTTTTTTTTTTTTNTTTTTTTTTTTTTTTTTGGCGAAAAATTCTAGGCTCAATGGTAAAAAAAATTATCACTTTTATTATCACTTTTTATGTAAAACAATGTCAAACGAATGATATTCGATATGATAGTTTTTTTTAAAAAAAAAATTTGGCAATTGAAAAAATTCTAGACCCAATGATAAAAAAAATTATCATTTTAATGAACAATTTTCATGAAAAAAATCAAATGGACACTAAACTTTTAACATTTTTCAAATGTAAAATTATACCAATCAAACATAATTAATTACAATTTCTATTAAAACAACTTTTAGGCAATTCAATTTCCAATAAAACATTTTCTTTTCACCTATTTTTCACATTTGTAATCAAACAGACCCTTACATATATTGAAATATTGTAATAAATTTTTAGTAACATACTGATTGAATCATTGACTAGATAATTTAATACTTGGACTCAAGTCATTTTTTTGGTGAGATTTAGCCCTCGTCTGACCCCCTTTTTTCCATTACATTACATTAATTTTTTCTCTCTTCATTTCAACCACACATTCATCAAATAAAATAATATTACACATAAATCTAAAACTTTTCATTACTTTTCTACCACACATTCTCCCATCAATCACTATTCCAAAATTTTTCAACACCCTGAAATGGGGGCCAAATAGGGGTTTAAAAGCTATACTTAATTTTTTCTTTTGACCAACATAACAAATTATTTATTCCAAATTTAATTGTTTACTATATGTAAAGTCTTAAACTTAACCAAACATGCAAATTCATTTGTAAGGAAATATTGTATATGGTCATGTAATTGTTTAGATTGTGTGAAACATGTAATAAGAATCCATAGTACAATGCAAAAAAATTTCAATTCGTTTCACTTCTTCAATATTGTAGTATGTATGCAACTAAACAAGTCTGTCCAACCTTCTACATGCACTTGTCTATTCGATTCCATAGAAATAGTGGACATATGGGAGAAATAAAAAAACGAACGATAATTGGATTAATTTCATTGTTTGATTATTGACACTTTTTTGACGTGATTCAATAATGTCACAAAGAAACTACGAAGAAGATCTATCATGGCTATTTGCCCAATAAGCAATTGTCATTACTTTCGTGGCGACCGTAATGAAAAGTAACAGCGGTGACATTTAAAACTAATTACAACTTATTTATCTAACTGAGATGACACTTAAAGTTCAATGACCACATATGTAATTTCGAAAGGAGAAAAATGGAAAATGTATGTAATAGACAATTTATTTGACAAATGAGATTTTTCCACAGCTGTTGCTTGGAAAGCTCCATCTAAACATAAAAGAGTAAGAGGTCAATTTTCAAAACTGGTCCATTGGTTTAGTCTTCTCCTGTTCCCCTTCCAGATCTGAAATTCCTTACCTCGATCCCACTCTTTATCAAATTTCATCCTTAGAACTTCACAGCATCTGTTGTATTTCTCTGGGTTTTTGCTGTTAGAATCTAGAAACTAGGTGCCTGTCTAGTTGAGATGGGTTTGGCGGGTATCCAAGAAAATGGGATTGGGGAGACAGGATTGGGTGGTGTGCCTTTGGGAGCAAAGAACAAGTATAGAAGAATGGATTCTGAGTTGACTGATTATGATGGCGATTTTGAGCAACATAATCCGTTGGAGAAGAAGATAAACAGTACAAAGAAATATGTAATTGCTTGTGCTGTTTTTGCCTCTCTTAATAATGTCCTCCTTGGCTATGGTAATACCATCTATTTTTTTCTTATTTTGCCTGCATTTTCATTGATCTGCCTTTGATCTTTCTTTTATTTGCTTTATTTTGTTCGGACTTATGCTTTGTAATTTCTTAATCTTCAAAAGACTCTGTTCATAATAATGATCTTCTGTGAAAAACGAGAATTATCTCCATTTTTTTTCTTCTGAGGATTGTATATGTGGAAGAAAACACAAAATATTGATGTGGAGAATCAAGAAAATTTAATAAGTTGTTTGAGGATAGTATGCAAATTATATATTGCGGAAAAATTGGGATCTCGATTTGTGAAAAAATCTGCCCCAGATGAGGAAGTTTTCTTGTTTGCAAGTTACATATAAACTCAATCCAGGAAACTCTTTTACTTCGACCCCTGTACTCTGTTTAGACATTGTAGCTATTTGAAGGACGTTGGATTTGGCTCTTGTCATTTCATTTTCCGCTATGGGAATATAATGGCCCAGAATCCAGCTTCATTTTCTACTTCTTCCCCGGCTATTCATAGCAAGGTCAATTTTATTCCTTTTTCTTTTTTCTTTCACCGTTGGTGTGAGAAATGACATTTTATATAATGAGTTTGTTGGTGTTCAAAAAAGTTATATATAACCTTTTGGTATGAGCCAAGTTTGGCTGCCTGGAAGATTTGGTGATAAAAGATCTTTAACTTGTTTGCTAAGGTTTTTCATCTAACGCTACAGTGTAATTTTTTTTTCATCCTTTTTGAGTAATCCTTGTACCTGAACCAGGCACCTAGTATCTTGTCCTAGGAACATATAATGCTTAATAAAAATCTTTTGCCCTACTGTGTAAGCCCCCTCACCCCAACGCTTGCAGTTGCACACTTTGACGAACGCAGTCACAAAAAAGACGAAAACAGTTGTTTACTTCACTATTGTTAAAATGCTTGTTTATCTATATTTGAGCCGTGCTTATGATTTTCTATTAGCATTTTAATTCATTACTGTGTAAATTCATGTGATGGGTCTATGGCTGACTCTGTCTTCGATTTGCAGATGTTGGTGTGATGAGTGGAGCAATCATATTTATTAAAGAAGATTTAAAGATAAGTGAGTTTCAAGAAGAAGTTCTTGTTGGTATTTTGAGTGTGATTTCTCTAATTGGTAGTTTGTTTGGTGGAAGAGCATCAGATGTTATTGGTAGAAAATGGACAATGGGATTAGCGGCCATTGTCTTTCAAGCTGGTGCAGCTGTGATGACTCTTGCTCCTACATTTCGAGTACTAATGATCGGGAGAATCTTGGCCGGTGTTGGAATTGGCCTCGGAGTCATGATTGCACCAGTATACATAGCTGAGATATCACCAACAGTTTCCAGAGGGACATTGACATCATTTCCTGAAATTTTCATAAATGCTGGGATCCTACTTGGGTATGTCTCTAATTATGCATTTTCCGGCCTTCCAGCCCATACAAACTGGCGAATAATGCTTGCAGTGGGAATTCTGCCTTCAGTTTTTATTGCATTTGCCTTGTGCATAATCCCTGAATCTCCTAGATGGTTAGTTATGAAGAACCGAATAGAAGAAGCAAGGTCAGTACTGTTAAAAACAAATGATGATGAGTCTGAAGTTGAGGATAGACTTGCAGATATACAATTAGCTGTTGGGGCGAGTAATGGTGATAAAGCTGTATGGCGTGAATTGTTGAGTCCTTCTCCGGCACTTCGAAGAATGCTTATTACTGGTTTCGGGATACAGTGCTTTCAACAAATTACGGGCATTGATGCAACTGTTTATTACAGTCCTGAGATATTTAAAGCAGCTGGCCTTGATGGTAATTCAAAGGTTCTTGCTGCCACTGTTGCAGAGGGAGTCACCAAAACTGTGTTTGTACTAGTTGCTATTATACTTGTTGATAAAGCTGGAAGAAAGCCGTTGCTCTATGTTAGCACCATTGGCATGACAATCTGCTTGTTTGGCGTGGGCGTCACTCTATCTCTACTAAATGAAGGATCTGTAGGAACTGCTTTAGCAATATTGTTAGTTTGTGGAAATGTAGCATTCTTTTCTGTGGGAATTGGTCCTGTTTGCTGGGTTGTGACGTCTGAAATCTTCCCTTTAAAGGTTCGTGCTCAGGCATCCGCACTCGGGTCAGTGGGCAATAGAGTATGCAGTGGCTTAATAGCCATGTCTTTCCTCTCTGTTTCCCGTGCAATCACAATGGGTGGAACATTTTTTGTCTTTTCAGCTATTTCAGCACTTGCTGTCGTCTTTGTTCACAAGCTTGTTCCAGAAACAAAAGGTAAATCCCTAGAGCAGATTGAATTGTTATTTCAAAATGAGTATGAGCTGCCAAGAGGTGAACTTCAGCTGGGAGATGTTGAACATTTGGTGCACAAGTAACTTATGCCATAGTGTTATTCCATATTGCAGTTAAGAATTGAGAATCCGCAATGGACAGTTCATCTTCTAATATTAGGTGAAAGATCTACTTGCGCACGGAACAGACTTAGATTCTGGTTTAAATACAATTTGATTATCTGTATATTTCATGAGCTCGTGTTAAAATAGTATACGGGAAAATAGATTGATTTATATTTACTTGTTGGATGAATAAAAAGATTATATTCCTTTACTGTTACTTCATATGTTTTAAGCTGGTGTTGAGATGATTGTCATTTGGATGTATGTTTGTGTATTGATCGTATCATATTTAGACCTGAGTTAGGGGGTTTTCAAATATTAGTTTCTACTAGTATAATCAAACTTCTCTTGTACTTCACGAAGCACATCTTAGTTACAACCCTTGGTGCTCTCGGGGCATAGCTCAATAGTGCAAAAAATAGGAATGAAGTAGTCTCAACTGAGATGGCAGCTACAGCGTGAAGATTCGATTCCTACCTCTAACAAGGTTTGAAATTGGACTCTTTGTGGGCATTAATATGAGATCTCTTGTACCATGGCCTGTCGAGGCAGATCCCGTGATTTACCTCCTCTACAATGCTCTAGGGGTAGGGCGGTGGGGGATTTTCAAGGTTGGGGTTCAACTTTTTAGTTACAACCCTTGATGCTATGGCGAAGGCTATGAACTTGAGAAAGAGAGGGGGAGGAAGGTGGATTCTACTGGTGCTTGTATTCCTTTTGCCCACCTATCATAGTACACATTGAATGACTCAAAGTAAACCCATTGTAGGTAAAAACACTGGCTTCCAAGATCTTGGACGAATTCTCGCTTGGTAATTACAATGCAATTGAACTTTCTTTATCGCGATTCAATCCATACCTAAGAACCAAGATTGAGCCCCAACTAGCTTTTATACGTGATGTTCAAATTCTATTTTTGTGAGCTTCGACTCAGCTACTTTTTTTCTTAAAGGTAATGTAGGACCTATCAACCTAAAAATTATTATATCAGGATCACTCCTAAATGCAGTGCAGATCAACTATATGATACCACCTGACACGGAGGAGGTTGTTATGAGTAGATCCTTGTGGCGATGAAGATTGCTTCTCAAACTCCCAAGATAATACAAAAATATATAAGGGCTAGTGACAACATTGAGGCTTTTTTCGAAACAATGATATGCTTATTTCGAATACTTGAACTTTTTCATTTTACACCAATTCAAAAGGCATGTATATAGTTTAAAAATTCAAAACTCAGGTGTTAGGTAATTAATTAAAAATATTTATTAATTAAATACAATTAGGACACAATTATACAATTAATGGTCACAGTTTTATTCGTAGGTCACAGATTTTCAAATTAATTAGTCACAATTTATTCGTCGATTACAGATTTCAAAATTAATTCGTTACAAATTATTTAATGGTCACAAATCAAAAAAATTGTAGGTCACGAGGTTACATATTTCCAAATTAGATGGTCACATATCCTTTCACGGTCACATATTATATAATTTTTTGGTCATAGATAACAAAATGGTTGGTCGCAAATTAACCAACACCTCGTTTCCACCTCCGATCATGATCCACCTCCAGTACTAACAGAAACACACCGCTACAACCCCCACAGCCATCGCCCCAAATTTTCAGCGCACAACCAAAAACTTTTTCCAAATTTTCAACACCAGTTCGTGACCACATTTCAGCACCAGTTCGTCATCATCACCAACATAACCCCACCACCAACAACATAGACATGGACATAGACCCAACAACCATAACCACGACCCAACAAGAAAATCCCAAACACCACCACCACAAAACCACTACCCCATCAACACCACTACCGGACTCCAACGCAACACCATCACCACAAATCCACTACGTCGGCTGCCATTCACTGCACACACATTGAACGGCAGCATCGGACGCAGAGAGACGAGAGAGAGCTGGAGTTGGAGGGGGAGGGGGAGGGGGAGGGGAAGGAGTGAGAGTTGGAGGCGGTGAAGAGGGTGGAGAGAAATGGTGAGAGAGTTGAGAGAAATGGATTATTTTAGGGTTTGATATGTAAAATAAAATATCTGATTTTTGCATAATTAAAGTTTCAACCTGATTTTTGAATTGATGTAAACTATACACCTGATTTTTTGTAATTTCCCGTGATTTAATTCATGCCGAAGTCTAAATAGGTTATGGCTGCATTATGAACGCCTAAAACGTTAACAGCTATTGCAATTGAGTCCAAAAAATTATAGAGCTACCATAAGGACATGTTTGGACAATTTTCCATATTCCAATAATTTGAACATGTCTAATTAACCCTCGACCCCAATCTAATTATTAGTAAATGCCTTTTGCACTAAAGGTAAAAATTGCAATATTAGAATATATAAATCACATAATCTAAAATATATCTGAAATGTGACTTACAATAGGTATATTTCATTTCCATTCGAGATAAGATAACTATGTGTGAGTATAAATAACCGTTTTGTCATTCTAGTTATTCTCACACACTTAAGTTACATTTTCTTCAACGGTTATGTGAACTAATTAGAAATGTAGAAGTTTAGCCATCACAAAACACTAAATTCAGATTTATAACGTTAATATAAATATTTAAGTGGTCACTACACCCATTTTCAGGTTAACTATTCTCGACACGAATTCGGGTTTTCTAATTCGTTCATTCTCAAGCTCCCAACTTATGGAGATGTTTAATAAAACAAAATTGATCTCACCAATTGTTAAACCAAAGAACCATTAAACTAAGTAAAAGATATACACAACACTATCCAGAGATTTAGATGAATACCTAGCGATCAAGTGAAATTCATTTCTTCGCACGGTAATGTTATAGATAGTATTAGAATTGGTTTGTGGTCCATCAATACGCTCCAAGTGTATTAATGTCAAGATTAAATCATTTATACGCAACAAGGGCAAATCAAACACTTGAATGATGAAATAGTCAATACTATAACCTTCTACTATAAGGTGCCAACCATCATGCATTGATTGTAAACGAATTCATGAATAAATATAAGATGTGTAACACTTTGAACTTCTCAACGCAAGTACCCATATTATATTATCATCACAAGTGACCATTGGAACTTCTCATGCTAAATATAAAATAAATGTAATAATAATAATTAAAAAAAAAAAAACCAAAATCTATAAAATTGTCATTTTGTTACTTGAAAATAATACTATATGGGAACATAACCCAACAAATATCCCACTTGCCCTTGAGGTTATGTGTCATGTCTTGTAGACGTCCCTTGAAACTTGCTTTTAATTATTGGGATGAGGAGGTTATCATTAGTAGTAATCTTACTGACAATCACTTCTATACAACCAACAATCTTTCTTAAGAGATGGTACTATTGATCTCTGTGTTTACTCTTTTAATGATTCCTTGGTTCTTTAGGATTTGCCACCGTTACATTGTTATCACACTACAGTGTCATGGGCTATGTATTTTTACCAAGATTAATTCTTTTTATTCTATATGATAGACAATTTTTTGACTGATTGATTTATATTTTTCGCAATAGTGATTATTTTAAAGAGTATTGTAATGTTTTTAGGAAGTTATTACTACGTAGAATTAGGTAGTACATAATGGTGATGTGGACACGTGTTTAATCAGAATGACGTCACTACAAGTTTGGAAATAGCTTCAAGACAATCGCCTACATAGGCCAAGCTCTATTTTTGTCAAACCTTCTCAAATTCCACCTTTGGAGAGCCAAATATATAATATCAAAGCCTTATAATCAAACCAAAAACTTGAAATAATGAACTACCTAATAGCCCCGATCAACCGTAAGCACAAAAAGTAAATTGAGTGTCTACTCAAAGGAAAGCATACAAACATTGTTTTAACCACATTGCAGCATAAAAGAGTGACCACATGAATAAAACGGTTGTAAGTACATTTGTGAAAGATGATATAGGAAATCTTGAGAACGTAACAACCAATTCAATCGGCAAAGGGGCACGTGTCATGGAACTATCATAAACTAGGATTTGTTATAGGCTCACCAATAGTAAATTGACGTTTCCAAATGATGCAAAAAGACCAAGAAGCCCCAAGGATTAGGAAATCTTTAAGTACATTGTGATTTTACAATGAAAGCAAGCACAACCATAAACCCTACACAAGTTCTTGGTCCTCACATCTTTAGTCCTTACTTGACGGTGACTACCACTTAAAACATCTCTAGGTAGCTTTGACCATCGAAAAAGTTTAAAGAAGGTTACCAAGCAAGGAGGTGGTTGAAGGACTCGATATTCAACTTTTTTAGGTAAAAAAGCTGGCGTCGTATGTCGAAAGAGATAGGGTTTCAACACGACGAAACCACTAGTAAAAGCATTAGAGGTTGAAAATTGTTTCTAATAAAATCTATAAATATGAGGTAAAAGTAATGAAAAAACTATTAAAAATGAATTGATTACAAATTGACTAGAAAGATGACAATGAAGCCAATCCCAAAAGGCAGGGTGAGGGAGTAGAAAGTCCAAATATATATATATGTATACACACATAATTGATTTTGAGTGATGATAGTTCAATGTTAAAATTCATCAGGCATTGCAAAAATCAACACACTATAAATTGAATTCGAAATGAAGATCAAAGTGAAAGTTAAGCATTCAAGTCAAATCATTTGAAACGATAGCTTAAAAGACAAACATCAAGAAAAAAAAGATCAACAACGTGAGAGACGACATCAAGATCAAAAAAAAGAAGCGTAAGAGGCAAACTTCGAAGCAAGATAAAAAAAAAAAATTAGACTTTTTAGTTCAAATATAAAGGTACTAATACTTTGATATTAGCAATAAATGATAAAATCTCAAAAATCGTTTTATGCACAAAAAAATTATTTCATGAAAACACTTGCATAAAAAATTTATCTTTCAAAAAAGTTAAATATCTCAATTTGATATTTAAACTTCTTATAATGTTATTTACTCCTTCAAAGCCTACATTTTTCCCCCAAAAAAAACAAAAAAAAAAAAGGTCAAAGTCAACGCGAATGTCGTAATGGGTCGTCTAGCTTGCCTGAACTTTGAACATTTTGATTGTTATAAATATCATTTCACTTTACATTCATTATGATAACTAAAAAATAGCTTTCTTGTGAAAATATTTGTAAATTATCTTTTTTGAACTTATATTTATACATTCATTTCATTTATTTCTTCATAACAAAAATTTTGACTGTTGAATCGAACTTCTTGAATTATTTCTCTCGTCAAAGTTTTTCATATTTTTTTTTGTGTTTAACTTATTTATATCAACCTTAAAATAGAGATATATTTTTTAAGAAGATCTTTACACTCATTGCATAACATTTTCTAATTCTTCATATTGAAAATTTTGATTGATTGAACTAAACTTGTAAAATTATCATATTCATCAAAGTTTCTCATTTATCTCTTAGTACTTAATTTATTACAATTATTCATTAGAAGATAGACATATCTTGAGAAGATTTTTGACCTACATTGCATTTATTTTTTCTTCATCTTCTCATTGAAACACTTTTGATTGATTGAATTTAATTTTTTTATTATCATATTCGTCAAAGTTTTTATCTAACACTTGAGCTATCATTTGTTGCTATTCAACACTTTTCTTATTATTTAACTTATTTGTATTATTTATCAAGAGATAAATTTTATTGTAAAATCTCTTTGATAGAGTATGGTTCGTGTTGAAGTCCCTTAAAAATTAATATTGTATAATAATCGATGCTCCTTGTTGTAAGTCTCCATATGGGTCATATTGAAATCTGGTAAAGCTCAATAGTGTAGATTATATTGAGGTCTCGTGAAAGCTCAATAATGGGCCGTGTTGAGGTCCCGTAAAACTCAACATTGTATAAGGATCGGTGCTCCTTGTTTGCAAGGCACCATAAGCATTGTAAAGGATTGGATTGTATCATAAGTCAATCAACATAGTGAAGATGCCTTACTCGTGCCGAAGATCTTGGTACCGGATGACGTAGATCATTTCTTTGGATCGAACCTCAACAATTATACTATTTGCATCATCTCTCCATTTTACTTGTAGCTTGTATATTTGTACTTATTATTTGAATTAATCTATTTAGTCTTTATTTGCTTGAGTTTAGATTAATTCTTCGAAAAAATTTTAAAATCAATTTGCCCCCCTCTTGGTTAGTTATTTTTGGGCTATCATATATTGTTGACCTAAAAAAATGAGCCAACAGAAACTCGGGCCCCGCTTGTGTCCATGTAAGTAAAAACCAAGCCATGTGTAAGAGAAATTACTCTTTGAGTCACGAGCCAACAAAGTGTTCGAGCTCCGGGGTTGAATCAATACGATGGCTTGATAAAATACTTTTTGTTAAACTCCCACACTCAAGGGGTTGCGCCATCAGTGTCCACATCATGGGATATAAGGGGTTTGACAAAAAGTCCTAACTCAGAGTGCTACTATGAGGCTTAAGAAAGGTATAAGGGGTTGCTCCGTCAGTGTCCACATCATGGGATATAAAAATGGCTCAAGTAGAGTATTTTCTACATTGGGCTAAATTCATAAATAGGGATAATGTTGACTCTGCATGTGGTAGTTCGATAAAAAAAAAATAGCGGATCATGTCTATCATATCAAGGAGGATCTTCAGGGGCGGAGCCAGGAAAGTAAGTTAGGGTAGGCACAATTTGTGATGCTTGAACAAACAGAATGGCCATTGAAGGGACTAACACAGAGTTGAAAAAAGTGGGTCATCAAGTAATGGTACCCAAGTTTTACATACTTAAGCTTCACACTTTGAAGGTAATCTGGGAGTCCATTTCTACCGGTGGCGCCACCAGAAACGACGGCGGAGTTGGACACTGAGCTGCTCATTTTTGTTAACTGGGGTGACGGATTAGTGTGATAAAATGTGTTTTCTTGAGTAAAAACAATTATGAACAGGGTGTGTATATATAGTGTATGTAGATGAGTAGATGGATCTGGAATTGAATGTGGTTAGGGATTGGAAGGGGTAGATGCAACTACAACAACGGTCAAAATGCCAAGAGAAGATGGAGACAGACACGTATGGAGGTGGAATTCAAAATCAATGGCGTGTGGGGGAAAATATAGAGATTTTCTAATCTGTTTCTATTTTATTTTCTCTGCAACTTTTGCTGAATTTGAGGAGGAGGCCAGATATGTATGATTTGAAGAAACAAATGCTCGAAATGTGTCAAAAGTTTTGGGATTGTTTTCTTGTGTGAATAAATAATGAACTGGTTCTTCAACCATTGGCGACGAATGAACGAGCCTGGAGTGGAGGAGACCAGAGGCAGTCAAGTAGTGGTAACTGGTGAGAGAAATGGACGACGGGGAAGTCATGGCAGCCGACGGGCAGAGAACCGAGGTAGGGTTTATCACCAGACCTGATTTTGGATTGGGCTGGGTAGGTGAAGTTGGGGCCATTTAAATTTATCATATTAGTCATTTTAAAAAAAAAGAGCCCATAAAAAAAAAGAGTCCAAAAGTACAGGGTGGGCCTGTGCCCACCCTGGGCCTTATTGGGCTCTGCCCCTAAGGATCTTACATTTGCTAATGTACTTTGGCCACCGGAAAGATCAAGTGGGAAGAAAGTTGTTGGATTCTATGAAGTTGACTCATTGACACCAATCTCGGCATAGTTAGAAGCATTAGTTCAGAAGGTAGATCACATAAATGTAGTTTGAGCAGCCGAACTGAAATGTAAGCAACGCGAGGCTAGTCATGAAAGTGTGGATTGTAATGTGGGGAGTGCTTTTGCTCAATCAATTTAGGATGTAAGTTACATGCAGAATTTTTAGAGGAAGTAGAATAATCCCTACTCCAATTCATAAAATCTAGGTTGGAAAAATCATCCCAATTTTTCTTGGAGTAATAATCAAATAGCTCAGGGTGCACTATAGTAAAATGCACCACCCGATTTTCAGCAGCCAGAAAAGAAGCCTGCATGGAAAGAAACGTTTAGCAAATTGGCATCATTATCAACTGAACCAATGACTAGAATAGCTGAAGTATCAACTAAGTTCATGTAACAGACTGGTAAAAGTTTTCAAGTTTAAAGGACTGTTACACAGAATTTGGAAAATTAGAAAGGGCAAATAGCAAAAACACTTTCAGAAAGATAGCCCCATCATACCAAGTGACATTGTGACAAATCCTAAACAGTAGGTAACGGCAGTGAGAATTGTGGAGAATGAGCGAATTGAGGCAATTACTACGCGAAGTGGGGTTCAACTTCCATAAATTACTGTTAAGAGACATGAGGTAGTAATGAAAAGGCATCTTCCACAGATGAGGAGCACGTGGTTCAGTCTGAATAATCAACAAAAATAACTCATATCAGAAGTGAGACAATATATAGGTTAAGGTAACTGTTCCTATCAAGACTTATGTGCCCCATGTCCCCTTTCTACATTGATTGCAGAAAATGAAGCTGGAAAAACAATTTGAGAAGTTTTCTGGACATACTAAGAGCTCGTTTGGTAGATATTGAAATCAGATTAAAATTGAAAAATAAGTCATTATTGTTGACTTTTATTAGATGAGTGAGACCCAATAACGACTATATTTTTAATTTTAATTGAATTTTAATATCTACTGAATGGGCTCTTAAGACGGTATTGAAGTTGTCTTACAAAGATCCTCATACGCTCAAATCAGCTAAACTATTGCTTTTTATTGTGAATAAAANTTTAATTTTAATTGAATTTTAATCGGTACCAAACGGGCTCTAAATAAGTTTTACATCAACATATCATTTATCGATGTAATCAGACAAAACCCGAGTTATGCAAAATTCTTGAAAGACATGATATCAAAGAAAAGAAAGCTTCCAAAATTTGAAGAAGTTGCATTGACAGATTAGAGTAGTGCAAGGCTACAAAAGAAATTGATTCCTAAACTTAAGGATCTAGGGAGTTTTACTTTGCCTATTTTACTAGGCAGGGATTTTTCTTTTCATACTTTATGCGATACTGGTGCAAGTGTTAACTTAATGCCTTTATCTGTCTACAGAAAATTAAGATTTACAGAAGGTAAAGCAACAAACGTTTCACTATAACTAGCTAATAGAAGCATCAAATTTTCAAAAGGTAATGTTGAGGATGTACTCATCAAAGTTGGGAAGTTGATATTTCTAGTGGACTTCCTTGTTCTTGACATAGAAGAAGATCAAAATATCCTAGTCATCTGGGGTCAACCCTTCATATCTACCAGTCGAACTTTGATTGACATGGAGAAATGTGAGTTACTTTGAGGGCAAAGGATGGACAAGAAGTTTTTAAATTACACAATCCATCCAAGCAACCAACAAACCTCGAGGAATGCAAGTGTGCTGATGAAGATGCACACAGCCCTTAGAAGAGAAAACCTAAATTTGGTAGAATTCTTGATCAAGATAAGAACACAGAGTGCCAAGGCGAAAAACTCCTATTTGAACCATCATGATTGAATCAAGTTGCAAATTCTAGTTTAAGACAATAAATTAAGCACTTATTGGGAGGCAACCCAATGTCTTACCTTTTTATTTATTATTCTTTCAATATTTGCATTGCTTGTAATTTTTAGGTTGCATTAGTTTTAAGCACGTTTCGTTTCAATAAAAGGGTCATCACATCTACATTTAGCATAGATAAGAGAATAATTTAATTGAGTAAAAAATAGTAGAAAAATCATGTGGCATGCACTTCAAGGTTCCAAAGACGTCGAAAAAGGGAAAAAAAAACTAGTTATCATACACGCCACGTTTTCCACTACCCTTTCATTCCTATAATTATTTTCTTTCACACTTGACAGGTACTTAGATATCAAGCGGTAGGAGCTCACAATTTAATGAATGGAATGCATTGTGTTGACAAGCTACTTAAAAAATATCAGACATAAAATTCGGGGAGTACCATTTTCCTTTTATTTCCTTCCCCTTTATATTCTTACTTATGGTTTAAGATATTGGGGACAATATCTACTTTAATTTTGAGGGTGGCAAAAATATTGAGTTTTTACTTTTTAGCGTGTTTATTGTTATTGCTTTAGTATATATGAGAAAAATACAAAAAAATCGAAAATTTTGAAAAATATTTTCTTGTTTTATGTTCTATGCTTGTGTAAGTTAGATAGCATGGCCGACAATGATGAATATGTTTTAGGTTATGTTTTAATTTATGAAATTTTAATAGGTTACATTCTTAGATCAATTGATACTCAACCATACAAAACTTGATATGAACTACGCACTTGCATTAAGCCTGACATTATGAAGTACTAAGTTGATTAATATGCTTGATATGTTGAAATAGTAGAATCTAGATGTTGTACCCAAACCATACTTCATTCTACATCCTTAGACCTAATTTAGAATAATTTGGGGTGATTGAACTGTTTTAAGAAGATATGGATATGAATGAGAATTCAATGTGTCTAAATTCTTATATGGATTGTCTAAGGCCAGTAAGATGAAAATTAAGTAAAAATATTAAGTTAGGGATTGATTTTTGAGAATGAGTGTTTAATGAGGAGTATTACACTAATCATAGCAAAAAAAAAAAAAAAAAGACAAAAAAAGAGGGAAAAAGTTATATCATTGTCAAACGTTTCTTCGTATCTTTTATGACTTGAATGATTAATTCTGTAAGGATATCTAAAAATCAGGTACCCTATGGTCATCTGACTTGAGAATTATCAACCTAAAACTTGTTACAAGTGTCACTTATAACGTTTAATAGAGAGAAGTCTGCATATAAGATAAGAAAAAAATAATAATAATTATGTATTTATGTACTACATGCCTAGATTAAGTGCCAAATACTTGTTTAAGAAAATCTGACTTTTGATAAGGAATTATTTGCCTAATTGAGTTTTGGAGGTTGAAACAATCAAAATTTGGAGAATTCTTATTTATTGTAGTATTGACTTGTAATTAGTGAGACTCATTTAAACTATAGAAGGTGGGGAGTTAGTATAAAGATTCTACCTTAGATCATCACACACTAGGAAAAGAGTGAAAAAGAACAAGTTTGGGAGGGTATGAATCTTACGAGTTATGAAATGACATATTTGACCACTAAGGGTTGGACATTGGAACAACTTGTGAATTCATTAATATCTACTTAATTCTTCACACACACACACACACACATACACGTCGATTTTGCATTGAAGAAGTAGATATTGATTTTGGCATTGTAATCTTTAAGCTAATTATAGATTTAATACATTGATTCCAATCTTGAGACAAAACAACATGTTATCTGACCAAAACATTTTGCATTTTATGTGTTTGTTAATTTTGGTTATGGATAAACAGATATTTGAGTTTGGGAGATCTGATTGAACCTAAAAATATAGACATTTAATAGTTCTTTTGAGCAATTATAATCTAATTTAATGTATATTTCATTCATTAGGTAAAACTCGACGATTGGAAGTGGATTAAAAGAAAGAAGCGAAAAAGGGGGAGAAGTCTAAAGTTTGATGACCAAATTGCAAATATCCAATAGTTAATTCGGACCACATGATGATACTTTGAAGGTTGCAGGAGACACTTGAATGGAACTAGAAGTCAAAAAAGAATGGAACATGACCAATGTATTATTGCGAATCAATTTTCAATCACACAATTTATATTCCGAATTTTTAGTGGAAGATTGAGACATATTTTTAGTAAAGTAAACATCCCTACTGGTAAAATTCAATTTCAATCAAAGTTGTATTCCATTGCGTTATTTTTTCAACACACTTTTAATTGTCTCAATTGGATATCGAGAAAGAAAGTTATGACCTAAATACTGATTATTGTGCAGAGACAAAAACATGCGCACGCGAATGCAACTTTCTTTATTCGATTGGAACTTTTATGAAAACCAATTTGTACGTGATTTTCAACCAATTATCAACTCCTACAAATACCCGACAGTATAATACATTAGGCACCCTCTCCTACATCATTCATACACATATTACACCCATAATTCCATCAATTCATGTACCAAAGGAGAGACAAATTCACAATATTGTGAGATACAATAAAGAGGCAAGTACAAGAACTAAATCAATTGAAGAATTCATCCAGTTTTTGGGCAAATAATTGAAGAAACAATTGAAGATTCATCAAGATTTCACTGAAGAAATTCAAGAACATCAAGATTATTCTTCGTTATTCATCAAATTCATAATCTGGGTGATGTTCTATAGAATTTGAATTTCAAGCTGGAGATAAAGTCTTTCTAAAGGTGGCACCAATAAAGAGTGTACTCATGTTCGACAAGAAAGGTAAACTATGACCTCGTTATATTGGACCTTTCGAGATACTTGATAAGGCCGAGAATGTGACTTATCGGTTCACTTTACTATCCGAACTTTTGGCGTTTCACAACGTGCTTCATATATCGATGATTAGGAAGTATGTGTGTGATCCTGATCATGTGGTTAATTACCAATATCTGGAAGTACATAAAGATTTATCTTATGAGAAATTACCGATTATAATAATATATCGAAATGTGCATAAATTATGGAATAAAGAGATTCAACTGATCAACGTGTAATGGAGTGATCATGGAGCAGAAAAAGCTATTTGGGAAAGAGAAAAGTTAAACACAAATATCTGACACTCTTTACCCAACCATAAGGAAAATTTTGAGGACGAAATATTTTTAAGGTGAAAAGGGTATAGAAGTCCAATATATATAATTAGGCATATACTTCTAAATGTGACGATTTAGCACCACGAGTCTAGCCCATAAATGAGTTTTATACTAAGCTTATTTGCAATCTTATGATGGTTCAATAAGCAACCATGCATGTGTGTGTGTCTATATATATATATATATATAATGAGGTAGGACGAAATTTATTGTTTCCCAAAGATTGGACTTGACAATCAAAATTTATTTTATATATAGTAAATGTTTCCAAGACTAGATTTGCACACGTGTTATTTTTCAAAAAGACCAAATTAAAAGTTTTAAATATATTTGAGGAGTGAGAGGATTTATATGATTCTATTTGGAGATTTATGTTATTATTTCCTTATTTTGTTAAGTAAATAAGTATAGGGACCAAGGGTGAAAATTTAATTTAAATGCCTATTTCATTTCGTCTTCCTCAAATTCAAAAATGAAGCCTCAAACGCACACACGTATTGCATTAAACCTCAAATAAAGTGCATGAATGAAACCTAAACCTTTATTTAATTTTCCCTAACTGGTGAATTACCAGGCATTTCTTCTTCAAGGACTCATTGGATTAACTCTTCATTTCTCTCAAATCATTCATATTCCTTTCCACTGTATAT
This sequence comes from Fraxinus baroniana, assembly GCA_903798355.1. Classification (NCBI taxonomy): domain Eukaryota; kingdom Viridiplantae; phylum Streptophyta; class Magnoliopsida; order Lamiales; family Oleaceae; genus Fraxinus; species Fraxinus baroniana. The sequence continues at coordinate 1,703 of CAIGRO010228156.1, read as the reverse complement.
ATTTATTTACAATATACAAAACAGAGGTATATGCAATGAACAAGAAAAAATTTCGAAAGTAAGAAACAAAAGTGAGGCAGATTTCTTAAGTATGGGGTGCCATTGGGAAACAGTATTCACTATCCAACTTCGTCCATTTGAAAGCTTCAATCAAAGGCAGGTGGAGATGCATGCATTTATTTCGTTTTCAAGTTATGAATTTTCTTTAAAGTACGAAAGAAATGGCGACTTCAGGTACGGTGCTTCAACACTACTATAGTTGGAATAATCATTTTTCGGCTTTATGTGTTATGATAATTCAATAGAACTTGAATTTTGCCTGAAATTCATCTACGTGTGAAAGTATGAATCTATATTCGAATTTTCTGATTTGATAATGAAATGCACCGATTTTATCTATTGAGTTTTAGCTCATGGTTTAATTCCCTTCTTTCATGTTGATTTGATTTACTTGAGGCTTGGATGATGGAGATGGTGCAACGTGTTATGGAGAAGACGAGTGACTTAAAGTTATTATTTGAGTATAAAAAACAAGTTTACATGATCTGAATTATGAGATTTCGATGAGCATAGTTTGTAGAACTACTTTAAAAAACTTTTCATTAATTAGTTATGTTTACTAAAAATTAACTTATAAGTTTCCCATTTCTCACATAAAAATTAGCAATGAGTTCATTGTTACAGTTTTTTTTTTTTTTTTTCCCCAAGTTTCCAGCTTCTGTACATTCGTAGCTCATTTGTTACTTGGAAATTTTGGACGAAACTAGATAGACTCTAAAGCGGGATTAGAAACAAGCGACCCTAGATAAAATATAGTACATATAGTTGGACTGGGCTTTGGTAGCCTTATGCATCAGCTACTGGATAAGCTTGAAGCCATGTCTGGATAATTTGATATTTCACTTTAAGTAAACTGCGCTAGTATTTCTTCCAAAACAAGTCATTGTGGAGTTTTGAAAAATATTTTAGTACCTCATATGTTGTTGACGGATGCTAATTTTTGGATATGTTATATTATAGGAAGTTTCCTACTTTTTCTTAAAATTTCATGAAATTCCAAGGTCGATAACTATGAAAACGAAATTTTTTATACTTGTCGCGCAAAATAGAAAAAAAGGAAACAAACTATAAACAAATGATGTGTTTATACTTGCTCTACCATATTACTCATGTTTTCTACAAAGGCTGTAGATAGACTTGATTGGTGGACAATTGTGAAAACAAAAGCAAGAAATGTTCCCAATATACAAGGAACGATATTGGAGAATGAAGAATGTAATGTTTAGGTGGAACTTGCGTTCCAAGAGGATGAACCTCCATCTACCCAGCAACATGTTCGAATAACATCCGAGTTTGATTGCCAAAGTTTAATTCGTGATGATGTTGGGGTTCAGAAAGTACATAGGTTGAATCTAGGATGTTCAAAATAGATTTTGAAAGGTCTAACGTAGAAGAAAATATAGCACCAGATAACGTTGAAAGTGGTGATAGTTTTTGTTGGCGAATCAGGTTGAATATAAGTGCGGGTGAAAGGGTTGTTGTATATCAAACAAACCAAAAACTAAGTTTAATCTGTAGGAGCTGACTAGACTATATATGAAGTGATTTGAAATGTATGAAAAACTACAAACGAAATCAAAGATTAAACTAAGAAGGGAAGAATAATAATAATAATAATCCGAGGCAAGTGATTTTCACTATTT
>CAIGRO010228088.1:0-11970 GCA_903798355.1 Fraxinus baroniana | reverse complement strand
TCGATTTTGTCAAGGGTATTGTATCGTGTGAAAATTTGCACTTCTCACCCTGTAAAAACATAAAAATGGAGTAAGTTTCCAGGTGAAGTTGTATTTTAGAAAAGTCACCCAAAACAATGAGTATTTAAATGTCTAAATGATAAAGATAACAGAGTGTTGAACTCTACAACCTCCAGGCATCTCCCCTTTAGATAGTGGCGGCAATAAGTAATTGTTTTTGTTTTCAGAACTGGTTGCAGCTTTAATCTTTTAACCCCAAGCTTTCTATTCTTTTCGGCTCGCTTGATCCTATCTTTTTTCTGCAAAATAAAATTTCACTAATCAATTGAACTGTAGATAGAAACTATCAGATACGCATTCTGCAATAGAAAAACCTCCAGGAAAAAATTCCCAAGTTAGTGAGTTGTTGTTCTGCTTTAGAGAAAATTAAATAGACAAGTAACTTCAATTTTGAACATTGACCTTTTTCTTCTCTCTTCTTTCCTTGGTCAAAGGACCCTTCTTCTTTTTCTTTTTGTCACCACTGGCAGCCTGTACAAAATTTAACATCAAGTTAGCCAGCTACGCAGTCAAATTAAACAGTGAAAGCTTGATTGTGCGGAAAAAATAACAATTGGGGAGACACCAACATTTCTACCAGCTAAAAGTGACTATGAATAGACAGATGCACATATAGCCCCTGTTTGAGCCCCATTAAATTTCTCATTTTCAACCACACATTCTTCACTAAAATAATATTTTTCATGACATCAATAACTTTTCCATCTTTTTCAACCACACATTCTCCATCAATCTACTATTCCAAAATACATTTTTCCAAAATAATATCCATCAAACACACCCATAATGACTAATTATACTTCAAAAGGTAAGTAGATGGAAAGATTCAACACAATCCAGAATCTGTCGTTTTTATTAATTCTTTTAACCTTACACCTAAAATATGAACATGCAAACATGGGATGATAGGCAGGACCTTCAGTCAAGTAAATACAAAAACCTTGTAAATGATACTGAGAATTTTGTCAAGTTCATTACCTATTATTTCATCAGTTTGTAAAATAAAGTCCATGGATATATATGCTTTAAATTTACAGCCAGGTATACCCAGACTTCAACACATTAAGATTTCCTTAAAATTGCCCAGAAAGATGTATACCAAAGATCCCAAGTTCCAATTTAGGTTAGACGTAGCAGAGAAGTAAAAAACAGCTTACATTAAGTATATAACAACAAAACCGAAATGCTCCTGTACTTCCAAAAATCGCAAGATCCACTTAAATCTTTGAAATGACACCTTAATATTTCACACTTGAAAAGAATCTTATTCCAGAAGAAAATAGTATATTTTGAATAATTGGAATGGTAGCTCATGTAACCACAACCTCTGATGTAATAATTTATGTTTGGAGATATACACCATGGAAAACACAAAACGAATGCAACTAATAAAAGCTACATAAATATAGTACCTGTTCACTGGGGACAGAAACTTGTTTTTCAACATTATTTTCTTCAAGGATTTCGCCATGTGCAGATGGATTTTCTAAAGAGGCACCTGTAGGATCAATGCTTTGAGTGTCCATATCACTATTGTGAACAATTTGATATAGACTATCCTGCTTTTTTCTGACAATATCTACCTCCATGGGATCATTATCATCATCCATACTGTCGAAAGCACCACTGATAAAACCTCTATCTTCATCATCCCAAGTGAACACTTCTTTATCAACACCAGAAATCTGCCCCTCTTCCATTGTCCTCTCTTCCAACAGCATTGAATCTTCAAATAATTCATCCATTAAATCATTGTATACCCCAGCTTCTCCTGATATCTCACCTTCTTCAATCTCTTCATTTGCAGTTACACAATTAGAAAAATCTGTTGAACCTGAATTAGATATAAGTTTCTCGAATTCGATCTCCTTCAGCCGCAACTGATCCTCAACTTCTTTTGACATACTTTTATCTAAACTAGAGCCCTTTTCTTCACAGTTCTCACCAAGTTTTGATGATTCAGAAGCCGTATCTATGCCAAAACTAGAGTTTATAGCTTCAAATACCTCCACAGTGCAGACTCCCTTATTCAATTCTGGTTCTCTAGAATGACCAATATCCGCCATGTGAAATTCTGGAACACAATTAACATTCTCCAGTTCATCCACAGTCTTGATGGTGCAATCACTAGTCTGTGTTTTGTCTATGACGGAATCTCTATGGATAGTATTATTTGCTAGAGCAACTTGTAGTTGCTCTGGGACACAATTAACACTCTCTAGTTCATCAACACTCTTGATGGCACAATAACTAATCTGTGCTTTGTCTAAGACAGAATCTTTATAGATAATATTTGCTAGGGCCACTTGCTCTAGAATACAATTAACATTCTCATTCTCTAGTTCATTAACGCTCTTGATGGAGCAATCACTACTATGTGCTTTGTCAATGACGGAATCTTTATGGACAATACTATTTGCTTGAGCAACTTGCCCATCGACTTCAGTTGCTACATTTGTGTGAACCAAATCCTGTACATCCTTCTGTTTACTACTTAAACCTCCACCCTGTGAGTCAATACTTTCTCTATTCTTATAATCCACTGGTTCTTGTTGAACTAACAAATTCTTCAACTTCATTTCCTCGTGCTTTGTTAATTCATCGTGTTCAGTCACTTGCCCAAATTCAACTGCACCATTATAACCTTTGCAAATGACAGAGCAACAAAATTATAAAAATCACGCAACAAAAAGTTAGAAAATATAAAATTACATGACCGACATTAAATCTCCTACACGGTTTCCAAAATGCCCTCTTTCTTCTGTTTACATTATAACATGAACATGCTTTCTTTTAGAAAGTAAAGCAATCAAGATAAACTTCGAAGAGAGAAAGGAAAAACTGCAGCTTCTTAAACTACCAAACCGTACTCAAAGATTTTTACTTTCCATTTCGTTAGTTTTTTGCACAAGAGAAGATAAAAAAAAAAAAAAAGAGAACTGAAACAAAACTCGTCATTCAATATTTTGTTTTATATTTCCCGTCCAGTCTATTTCCATAGTTACTTCATTTTTAAAGTGATGCATTAAACTTAGTGTCCCTTTTTTTTACTTCTAAGTAAAAGTACTTGCTTTTTCAAAATACTCAAGAGTAACTTATTTCTAACTTTCACCATTAAAAATTAATATTTTAAAACTTACTTTTATAATTCACTTTAAAGTAGACTTTTTAAGCTTAGCCAAACATGTTCTTTAAGGCCCGAACTCTGAAAATCAATGTACAACACATAAAAATATAACTTCAAATGCAAATTGCGAGAACATATACACACAATATATACATATAAATATTACCTAGTGTTTGTGCTTGAGGAACTGGTTGAGGGCTCGGCGAGTGTAAGTCATCCTGGCAGTGAGACAGGATTTTAATGAGCGAGCAATAAGTTCGGCTCCGCAGGGGCCGGCGCCGGGCCAGCGGGGCGTACAGAACGTTTTTGGGGGATATTAGGGTTCCCAATTCTGTTGAATTCTCCATTGTTGATTTGCTGTTCTCTGTTGCCAGAACGAGGGCTTTGTAGAATCCGAATTCTCTAGTACTTATAGGTTACCCGAGTTTGGGAAAGTCGGCTTTGAAAGCTCAAGTGGGAAATTTTACTAGAGGCTACTAATGTCAAGAAAACGGAATCGGACCGGGTCGGGAATCAGACAAATAACCGGCCCTATTGATGCTTAAAACCCGACTGAAATGTTTCAAATAAATTAGTTACGGAAGATTCACTCAATTTCAAATTACTTCAACTTATTATACCTCTGTATTCCATCCATCCTCCTGAGCATGGGGAGGAGGTATATTCAAACAGTCCAATTCGACGCAGAAGCTCATCAACTCATATGCATTGGTAAATATGGGAAAAGCGATGGCCTTCGTTGGGCTACAAACTGATCGACGCGCTGACAGTGAGCTCCTAAGTTATGGAAGAAGATGAAAATTTGCATAGGATTTATGGAGAAGATGAAGTATTGGGACTAAATGTTTTTTAGTTTCTTAGAATTATCTTTTTCAGATACACATGGTAAATAAAAATTTGGACGCGTCATGACTTTGAAATTATAACAAAATGTTAAAAGATTAATTTGCTCGTTAGTAGAAATTGGGAACGAAAGTGATATTAATCTTTAGTCGGTCACATCAACCCGAAAAACCGGTTCAATTTCCTTAAAACCGCTGACCCATTTAGAAATGAACCGTCCGGCCAATGTAACAGTGATAATTACCCTAAGCGCTGCTCTGCCTCTCTCAGTTTCCCTTACGACTCCCTCAAAATTTTGAAGACTGAAAACCCTTCCAAAATCAATCCATTTCCCTGCCATTCCAGGAATTCAAGCCTTCAATTAGAGTTGTATCGGTGACAAAAAACATATTTGTAAAAATTGCTTTTTTTTTTCTTTTATATATAGTTTTTGATTGTCACAGATACAGGCAGAGAGCGTGCGTAGAAGAAAAGCAGTAATAACTAATAAGTGAAGGAGGAAATGGTGGTTCGTTTGCGGCTTTCGAGGTTCGGATGCAGAAACAAGCCATTCTACCGAGTAATGGCAGCTGATAGTAGATCGCCAAGAGATGGCAAACATTTGGAGGTCTTGGGCTACTACAATCCCCTCCCTGGTATATCCTTCTCCAATTTTACTGGCATAGGCAATTTTTTAGCAGTTTCTCTCCAAATAATCGAATTTCTTTTGAAAGAAAAGAAAAAAAGAACGACTTTTTCGTGGTAATAGTTCTATAGAAGTGATTCTTATTTCTTTGGGTGTTTTTGTCCTTGTTTTCACTGGAACTGAAGGGTATGTTTGTTCTGTGCATTATTCTAATTGTGTTGATGTTGATTTCGAACATAGAAAATTTTAGGGAAGGTGCAAAAATTTGAAATTATTGAAACAAACCAACCTCCTTTTCCTTATTTTTCTGAACTTGGACCTCTCCTTCAGTTCGAGCCATTCTATTACTGAGAAGCTACAAGCTCCTTTTATAGAGATCCCTCGCCATCTTATGGATTCATCACCATTCCTATTATGCTGATTGCAATGTGGCGTAATTTCATTTGTCTTATTAAGAACAGTGCGTAGGTGAATTATAATTTTTTTTCTGTTAATTGTTTCTATTTTATTGAATTATGCAGGTCAAGATGATGGTAAAAGAATGGGTCTAAATTTTGATAGAGTAAAGTAAGTGGTTTAGAATTCTTATTTCAAATTTCAGTCTGATTTACAGAAACTTTTCTGCCTTATAACTGTTATCTATAAGTTGTATATCAACTACTATTTTGTTTCCATATGTTCTGATTGTTATGCGTTAAGCAATGTATTGAGCTATATCACGTAAAAACTTGATCTGTCTGTCCACGGTGACATGTTTGAAGGAGTACAAAATGTATTGAGCTTCTCAAATTATTTACTTGTTGCTTCTGAAGTTACACTTTACCTTTGGTCATTTGGTTATCTGAAGTTGCACATTAACTTTTGGTTTTGGTTATTTGGTTCTGCCAAATGAATCCTAATTTCAAAAAGCTAGTCAACATTGCTTAAGATGATTAAGATTTACAGCCACCTTAAACTTGCTCACAAGAGAGTTGGCAATGGAAGAATAGATCAAGATAATTGTGTGGTAGAGATCTCTTTTATATATTTACAATGCCATGTCCCTTACTACATACCATGGCTCTTGAAGCAAATACTATCAGTGGTATGCATTCTGATAATATTACCTAAGCTATAGATATCTATCATCTATTTGCTTCTTGATGAACACGCTGACAACTATGTAAAACAGTTTTCCTCATTGCTGGAAAAATATCCTTTGAGCTTGTTTGGAAAAGAGTTTTTCAAGTGAAAAATGATTTATTTGGAGAACGTGTGATTAAAAACTAGGAAGAAGTTATGGATCCTGTAGAATGTGTCATTTTCAAAAAATCTCTCCCAAACAAGCTTTTGGTTATGGTAAAGATTCCCGCTTGTAATGTCAATTTCTATAATAAACTAGTCTATCGTAGGTCGTTCTGATTTAATATGCTTTTGCATGGGATAAAAATTAGGAACTGATGTAACTTTTATCCATGTAACTCATGGGTGCCAAACATTTGTAGTAGGACTCAATATTCATATAATGAAATTGAGTTCACTCTGCTTTGGAGTAACAAAAGAAATGGCTTGCTGAAGCTTGACGAACTTTTGGTCAATGTCTTCAAGAAGAAAACACTCGGTCATCAATAATACTTCATCTATGCAACTTTTATTTAATTCACGTCTTTGGAGATGCAAATCAGTTCGTTAGGAAAAGATCGAAGGCTTCTTGTTTATGATGCTAGGGAACCATGAAATCTTTCTGGAACTTACTTTACTCTTTCAATTGAATATACAATATTTTTTTTTTTTTTTTTTTTTTACCTTGAATCCTGATATTTCTGTTAATTGTGCAGATATTGGCTTTCTGTTGGTGCGCAGCCTTCGGAACCTGTGCAACGCCTTCTCTTCCGAGCAGGCTTGTTGCCCCCACCACCAATGCTAGCAATGGGACGAAAAGGTGGCCCTAGGGACACACGTCCAGTTGATCCGATGACTGGGCATGTTATGACACCTGAAAACCAAACAATGCGAAATTAGAAGTAGACGCTGAAGGAGATGAAGTTGAGCAGGAAAAAAATTCAAAGAGTTCATAATCCTTTTACAACGTTTCTGCTTTAGGATCTATTGAATTTTATTTTATTTTTTGATGAATTTCTATTTATCTAATCTATATCCAGCAAGGGGGCTTGATTTGTTCTTGGATAGGTCTCAGTAGATTGATTTGCATAAGAGAAGGTCCAAAGGACAGTTTCAAGAAATAGAAGAAAATTGAGGTGTGCATCAAGTACACAATCAAAATGGACAGTTATGTTTCTGTAGTAAAGGACTCCCTACTTTTCCCTCCATCCTATTTCACTAATGTTGTATTCGATATGACTCAATTTTGAATCCAACTTATTATAATGTTAAAAAAATTTATTTCAGGATTATATAATATTAAAAATTGTTCATAAAAGGCTGATTGGAGATCTTAATACTAACACGGAAAACTAACCCCGAGGGGTAGCTCAATTGATTAGGTCTTGAGTTTACTCCCCAATGATCACCAGTTCGAGTCCCTTCAGGGCCACTGAGGTGAGTACCCGGCTGTAAACTTCAGGGCCCCGTGGAATTAGTCGAGGTGAGCGCAAGCTGGCCCGGACATCTGCCCGGACGTCCACGGTTATAAAAAAAAAAAAAAATACTAACACGGAAAACCCAATTTTGAATCCAACTTATATGTCAAAAAATTATTTCAGGATTCTATAACATTGAAATTTGTTCATAAAAGCCGATGTGAGATCACATGAAAACCCACCGGTTTCTCTCATTTTCCATTGAAAATCAGACTACGGTTCTTCCTGAAAATATCTGTCTTTTGTGCAAACTTTTTTTGAATTTTCACTACTACTTAAAAAGAGGTTTAAGGAATAAAGATGCATTTCATTTTGGAATTGGACAGTTGAAATTCAATCATATTTACATGTCAAAAATTCAATCAACCTAATATTTACTAAAAGGATCTATTGTGTCGATTTAAGATTAACATTTCCTTTCAATTACCTCAAATTCATTAGAAATCAACATTGCATTTATCATCATATTCCTATAGCATCACTAAAGTTATCTTAAGATCGTCGTATCATTATCGTGATCACATCATCATATCATAAATAATATGTGGTGTAGAGACCATGTTCCCAAAATATTGGACTACTTTGTCACACTCACTACTATAATATCATCATATTGTAACATTGTATTAAAACCATAATCATTATTTGTGCAAGAATGAACAATTTTTGTAATACCTAGCCAACCCAGTCAATCATTTTGCATTGGTACATGAATAAATATTTTTCAAATGAGAACAATAAAACTAACAGAAGGTGATCAATTTCTAATTAATACAAGATACTATAGTGACTATTACTTTTTAAGCTTAAATAATCTATGTAGTCCAACGAGCTCTTACAAATTGACATCTCCAAGTCTTTGATGAGAAAAAGAAAAGAACATAAAAGCAGCCAAAGAGAAAATATGGAGGATACTGAAGACTGCTTATAAAAAATGTGATGATCCAAGGATAAAACGCAAAACTGATCATTCATGCCGTTTTCATGCCAATCGAAATTCAAGCACACCATTCAGAGAATCCAATTACCAAAGTCGCTCTACTGTTGTTTACATTCCGGAGGCCTTTCGCTCTGCAGGCCATCCCCGGCTGGTGCCCTTCCACTCTTCTACAGAAAACTAACAAGGTTTGTCAACAGGATTAAGAAAAAGCAAGGGAGGGGGAGGGGGAGGGGGAGGGGGAGGGGTGGGATCAAAGCATGATGCAGCCAAGAATTATACGATGTGAAAGCAGATGTGTGCGTTCAATAGAAAAGGACATCAAAAAATTGGGAAATTGAAGAATACACGGTTCAGATTACCTTCTTCCTAGTCTTGGTTTCCTCTTCATCCTCGTCATCGTCATCGTCATCGTCATCGTCATCATCCTCGTCCTCGTCCTCGTCATCGTCATCGTCATCATCTTCATCTTCTTCAGCATCATCTTCATCAATATCTTCATCCTTGTCATCATCTTCAATGTCGCCATACTCATCCAGAGCAGCTTCCCCAGTGAACCATGATACTGCATGGGGGATGACTTTATCTCGAATGGTTGACCTGCAGGAAAACGATGGTGCATGTGTAAGAAATCTCTTGAAACCAAGTAGGGCAAAAAGAAAATCCTAGAGTTTCGGGAAGCACAATTCATCACCATACAAGATAATGGGGTATGCTGCAAAGTCTACAGTAACTTCTTAGATATTCACCTCCACCACACAATTTGAGAAATTACAGCCCACAAATTGTCAGTTAAACATTCAACCAAATCAGTGCGAAATTTCTGGATGCTTTTATACCATATTCCATCTTGCCAAACCCCCAATCCACAAAGGAAAAAATAATAGAAAATGACTAAGTCCCTCTACATATTCCTCATTTTTAGCTCTCTCCCTTAATATCACTCATTGTTTCTTAATTCCTAAATATCTTTGGAACTAAATTATTTTTACTTTTACCCCAGTATAACAAATAAATGGTTTTCTGAAAATTTTAGCCTTAGTTTGGCAAATTTTTTAGATCATTTATAAATTGTCAAACTCCATTTTCAAACACACATTCCAATGGACTCACAAGTACTATTCACTTATGCATCACTAATATCTATATATTTGTAAATTAAACCAGTTATAAATTCTTCCCAAAAGGAAGCTTAATTAAAGCAATTTTTGAGTAAAAAAATCACCAGTTTAGGGCTTAGAGTATATACAAAATCTGTTCAGTTAAGAGTCTGTAGAATTCCTAAATGTTATATGCATTTTCACTGAAGTGGATGTATGATAGGTGCCATTGGATACTTGAAATAAATGCATCCAACAAAAAGTTGAAGTTCCAAAATCAACCTTAGTCATTTTTCAGCTCTCAGCAGAGTGCAATAGAAGTATAACGTACAAAGTTTTATCTACTTACTTAAAAACTTAAGATATTAATATGATTTATTCATTGATTCCTCTTTTGCTCATCTCCCATGATTCTAGTTTCCATCAATGCATCAAAGAGCTCATATCACAGTTGCAATAAAAAATGCAGTTAAGTAACATAGTTTACCCAACATCATAATCTTGTTCCATCAAGTTTTGCAGTTCTTCAGCCTGTCCAGAAAGATTACATGAAAAAAATTATATCTCAAAACAAGGGAAAAAGAAGTCAACCATTTGCTGAACAAAAGAACGTGCTTACAGCATCTTCATCAATATCTTCATCCTCAAGGACTTCTGGTGGACTAAAGAAGTTAAAAAAGCTTTCACATTGTTCTGTTTTAGTAATTGGCTTGGCATTTTTAGACCCCTTCTCAGGTTTCTTTTTAAGATTCTTCTGCGTCAAGCATTTTCCTGGATACCACTCTATCTCCGTCCTACAAAAAAAGCATCAAGTTCAAATGAAAAATGAAAAAGAAGCACGCGGAAAGAATTTTTTCGAGATCTACAACGTGAGAGACAACATGTCAGCCAATTTTTACAGACCAGGAAATAAAATTACCCGATCGCTTTCTCTAGGATAGGTTCATCTTCATCAATCATGTGATAGATTTTAGTCAGAATGGAGTTCTTGAAGTACGGATTAGTGTCAAAATGAAATGTAAGCTGGAAGCCCTTAGGATTATCAACTCTGGACCACTTTATATCTTTGAGAAATTTAAGAGCTGCTTCATCGTGATCTGAAATCTAGCACATCACAAACATATATAACTACGTTAAGATAACTAGAGAACCAGCATTATAGATTCACAGAGTAAATGAGTAGCTTTTGGAAATGATTAACCTCTTCGGAAAGCACTTCGTTGTTCTTCATTGCAGTGAGCCAGAAATCAGGAACTCCTTTTTCTGTATAATATTGCTGTGTAAACATATACCTTACCACCTTAAAAATAAAGCCCTAGAAAGCTATCGAAGCATACCCCCAGAATCTTTCCCCTCTTCTTGGTTTGTTGGCTCTCCATCAGTTGTAGCTCCTTCAACTTCGACAGTTCCATTTACAATTTCGTATCTCTGCACATGTTTGCCATAATTAAAAACTAGAGCAAAAGAACAATTTACTTTGTGGCAAATAAAAAAGTTAAAAGAGATTCAACAGTATAACACCAGAAGCACAATCATAACATACTTTGGCATAAAGTGGACTATATAGCTTTTGATATTTGGCTTCAAGTCTTGCTCTCTCCTCGAAAAATTTTGCCTCCAATTCATCGTGTTCACTCTGTAACAATAAGAAAAGTTGCAAAGGAGGATATGAAATAACCATAATAGATCCAGTGCCAGTTCATTAATCATTGGCGGTTCTAAGACCAGTAAGCCTATGTTTCCTTTCAACAACCATATCCACGAGCATAGATGTGACATTTTTTTTGATAGGAACGAGCATAGATATGACATTAAGAAATGTGAATCAACAATTGAACAGATAAATCACCTTATCACACAGTGAATAGTTGCAACGTGACACATTAATACATTGCACTCACCAATCCTTCTTTAACACGAAGAGATGCACTAAAACAATGAGACACTTATTCGCTAACAGAGAGATGTGGACAGGCATATATAAGATACTAGAACATTTTACACCTTAACTCAAAACCAGTGAGTCAAACAATTGATAGTAGCAAATGAATAAACTCTCATTCACCCATTGGCACAAACTCATTTCTTAACCAAACAAAACTCTTCCCCATAGAAAACCCAATTCACTGGACCACAGAGAAACATAAAAATCTGAAACACACGGCATGCCTGAATCCCCCTCAGAACATCTACACGCTTCCTGACATTAGGTGGCAAATTCTCGAGCACTTCCGAGTGTTTCCCAGTAAGATCCTGAAGCTTATCCTGCACAGATATTTTAATAGACTCAGTCAACCCAACCACAAGAACCCGTACACATTGACTATTAATTATATATGAGAGAGAGAGAGAGAGAGAGAGAGAGAGAGAGAGAGAGAGAGAGAGAGCTCACTTTGAAAGCATTAACAAGGTCTGCTCTATCCTCGACATTCAAAACAAAACCAACAAATAAAACAAAAATCAAACCAATATTAATCAAGTTAAAGTAAAAATAACACTGATATACACATATGCATATTGGGGACGAGGCTTTACCAGAGCCAAGATCGGCCATATTGAAACTATCCTTGTTGCTCATTTCGCGAAGGCTATGAACAAAACCCTAACAGATAGACTAAGAAGAAGAAAAAACCCTTGAAGAGTATGGGATGAAGGGTTCGTGTGTATGAAAACTGAAGGGTAGAAGATAGAATGGCTCC
>CAIGRO010228048.1:0-27566 GCA_903798355.1 Fraxinus baroniana | reverse complement strand
TATTATTTTCTTTGAAACTGAAATTCTGAGATTTAGCTTTCTTACTTGAATTGAAATTAAATGCAGGCTGCTTGTTATTAGGATTTCATTTCTCTTTTATGTGCAACCCTTCCCCATATTTAGGATCTTTAGATTCAACTTTCAGTTCAAGTATTTTTATTTCTTAAGGCTGAAGTAACTATATCAACAGTCAGATCCTAACCCCTCATATTCTAAAGCAGTTACGATGTTTTTGTATTTATCACTAAGAAAGTTTAAAGGTGCAACAACTTGTTGATTATCAGAAAGTTCATCATCACAGTTTTCTAAATCCTGAATTAATTTTGTGAATCTGTCAAGGTTATCTTCCAAATCAGATGAGGGGTCAAATCTAAAATTGTAGAATAGCCTCTGAAGATAACATTTATTAGGCATAGTCTTGTCAGATAAAGTTATATTTTTCCATTAGGCTTGTTCAGAGATACTTTCACCAACCTTCCTAATCACATTATTAGAAAAATGCAAGAAAATAGAACTGCAAGCAATGTCAGGCACTAGTTTCTACAGCCCAATGACCATTAAGGACTGCAACACACCTCTGTTGAAGTAAAAGAGCCATCATCTTCTGGCACCAGAGACTGAAGTCTCCAGTACCATTCCATGTCTCAAGTTCAAACTTATGTGTAGTGGACACGATGACAGATAATATTTACAATTGCAATTATACAATACACAGAGTATAATGATTCAGACAACTTACACAATTGATCAAGATAAGAGAACAACAGAGATAGCAAGATAGTAACAAGTATATGTACTTATCAATGCAATTCACATATCAAACAATCACAATTTTTGAAAACAATATAGTTACAGTTTTGAAAGAGGTTTAAGGGGGGTGGTAACCTTTTGAATCCACTGCTCCCTCAGATTCCCAGGCCCTCGTAGGATGTCTTGGACAAAGGAAAGCAATGGAGAATTGCTTATCTTAATAACTAGATTCAAAAACTGAACAAAGCTTCAAAAAATTAAAGAGAGGGTTCAGAGAGGATACCGGATTCTGAAACCTTAATGTTTCAGAGTAAAGAAAACAATGAAAGAATACCTGAATCACTCCAATAAGTCCAAAATGAATGCAAGACACCAACGAGTCACTAAGACTCAGTGAACTCAGCAGTGAGTCACAGACTCAACCAAGAATCAAAATGAGTTAATCCAACTTGCTAGACTCATCACGAGTCAAGAAACAGAATCACTAAGACTCAGCAAAAACACAAGGTTAACCAGGAGTTACAACGAGTTAAGGCGAGTGAAAAAGAGAAAAAATGATTTTTCCTCACAAAGAACCACTCGACTACCTAAGAACCCCAAATCTACTTCAAGAAAAACCCAAAAGCAAGAACCCTAACCCAGAGACGAAGCTCTGATACCACTTGTAAGGTCCCAAAACGACAGTTTCACAAGGATCAAAGATCACACAAAACAAAATAAGTGTAGAAACATAAAAACAACAAACTCAACGCACAATTTTCACCTCGTAGGGTCAGAATGTTTAGTCACAAAGACCTAATCACCCGTTCCACAAAGGATATAGCTCTAGATCCACTAAGTATCTACCAAGAATATTACAAAATGTTCGAATAAACCTTTGGTTTCTTCGTATTAATCTCGCCTCAACAACAATACACACTGTAATCACCAAGACCAACCCTTAATCTATATGCTCTTATACAGACTTCACAAAAAATGGATTGATAAGAACACAACGCACAATTACAGCTACAAAACCAGAAGAAAACCCTAATCTACACTCGGAGAAAAGGAAATACAAAGAGACAAAGAGAGTTTTTGGAATGATCTCGAATGCCAAGTACACCAAAGGCCAAGTCAACAAGTAATATGAATAGTTGCAATCCAAGAACAAAGAGTCAGTCACGTGTAAGGCTGATATCAATCATCAAATGAGGCCAATAACCTGGAATCACTTAAGATCCAAACCAGCATACAATGGCCCAACCTCATAGTATAGTGAGGTAGCCCAATTTAATTAACAGTATATTTAGTATGTTGTTTTGATCGTCTCTTTCATTCATATGATATTCAAATAAACATTTACTAGAAGGTTAATGCATATTATTTCAACGAGTTTTTGTTGTACATTTAACCTCCATTTGTTTACAATTTATAAATTGATTCATAAATTCAGTCAAATTAGTGTACAAAATACACTTATCAACTGTAATCACCAAGACCAACCCTTAATCTATACGCTCTTATACAGACTTCACAAAGAATGGATTGATAAGAACACAAAGCACAATTACAGCTACAAAACCAGAAGAAAACCCTAATCTACACTCGAAGAAAAGGAAATACAGAGAGACAAAGAGAGTTTTTGGAATGATCTCGAATGCCAAGTACACCAAAGGCCAAGTCAACAAGTAATATGAATAGTTGCAATCCAAGAACAGAGAGTCAGTCACGTATAAGGCTGATATCAATCATCAAATGAGGCTAATAACCTGGAATCACTTAAGATCCAAACCAGCATACAATGGCCCAACCTAATAGTATAGTGAGGTAGCCCAATTTAATTAACAATATATTTAGTATGTTGTTTTGATCGTCTCTTTCATTCATATGATATTCAAATAAACATTTACTAGAAGGTTAATGCATATTATTTCAACGAGTTTTTGTTGTACATTTAACCTCCATTTGGTTACAATTTATAAATTGATTCATAAATTCAGTCAAATTCAATCTTGTATTATTCTTTGTAAGAACATTGAAAGCGTGTATTAACATGCTCAAAATGATACTTAGGGGAATGAAAATTGAAGCTCAAAGTGCACCCATTGGAGTTGAGAAAAAAATAAATAAAAAAGGGCAAAGCTTAAGAAGCTTGTCTCATCTAGGAAAGATGACAAAACACGTACTTGTAAAAATATAGCCACATTTTATGAAGGTGTAATCTTGTGTAACATATATGCTCTCTCCTGTTCACAGTGAGAAGCAAATCACGAATCGAATAAGCACCTCGAGTCATTGGACTATTGTGCAAGCACGTCTTGCCAATACTAATGTCGATCCGAAGCTTGGGCCCTTAGTAGGGCCTACCCATGATTTTTTCTATGTATTTTCCATGCATCCAACTTATGTAACAGCTCAAGCGTTTTTATATGATGTGATTAAGCCTGTCTTTGGGCGCCATTTCAAAAAAGAAAAATACATTTTTTCTTTCTTACTTTCAATCACACATTTTTAATAAAATAATGTTAAACAAAAGCCTAATTTTTTTTTTTCCGATTTTTGAATCATGTATTCTTTAAAAAATAATTGTTAAAAATATATTTTCCTCAAAATTTATTTTTAATGCCCCCAAACAGGGGCTAAATGGGCTACGTAATGGTTTGTAACGGTCTTATTAATGGGGGGAAGTTATATCGTACCTTAAGGAGTTATAAGAGGAGATCCAGTTTTTCTGAGTTTCACACGTGATTGAATTATACATTTTCTGTCTGTCTTGAGTTTTTGATATGCTTTCGTAGGGCTTATAGTGTCCATCACTTGTTAGAAATTTTCTTGTTGATAATGTCCACACGATGTTAAATTCGTTGGTATAGAACTTTGGTGCTCAACTTGCTCCATGTTCCACTTTCTATAAATTTCAAGCACATACGGTTACCTCTATTTGCAATCCTATCTCTACTATTGTAACAATATCAATTTGCGTAAATCTGTTATCATCATTTTTTTCCCTATTATTTCCTATTGTTCTATGATTATACTGTATATACATATTCTCTCTAACAAACTCTTGATAGGATAATTATTAACAAATTGAGAAGAATAGTATTTAACCTCTTTGGCTTAACTATAAAGTTATTATTATTATTATTATTATTATTATTATTAAGTCAAAGTCTAACACTAATTTTCACCGCTCATGCATAAATACTACTCATCATCAACACAATTTATGGGTTTGCGAGTGGGGGGATGCATCATCAGAGACTACGCAGGAAATCGTACCAGAGCTTTCTTAACTTCATATGGACAGTGTATAATATTAGAGGAGGAACTTAGGGCTATTCGTGATGGGATCCTACTGGCTAGAGATCTTGATTTGTCAGATATTTGGGGTGAAGCAAACTCGATTGTGGCCATTCACTGCATCGTCAGAGGTGGCGGACCGTGGCCTATCCAGGAAATACTCGGATAGATTGCAGATATCGTTTCCTTTAACAGAAATACGATTTCCCACATCTTTAGAGAGGGGAACCAAGTTGCAGATGTACTTGCTACCGAGAGCTGACATCATCGTACATACCAGGAATATGGACCAACCGACTTACCCCGACATATTAGGGCGCTCGTTCAAATTGATAGATATGGTTTGCCCAGCATTAGAGTTTGATTTCTTGTATCTCGCATTTACTTTTATTTTTGCTTGCATTTGCACTTCTTATAAGGGAAGTAGTACTTCCTTTTTTATTATTTTACTTTACTTTTACTGTAAGTGAAGTAATACTTCATTTTTTACTGCTTTACTTTATTTTTGTTGTAAGGGAAGCAGTACTTCCCCATTTATTGCTTTGCTCCACTTCAATTGTAATCACGGTATTCTTACGTCACAAGTGATGACATATTAATAAAATTTTGGAGGTACCACCCTCCTTCCACTAAAAAAAAATTTATTTATGGATCCATTACTATTCCTCCTAAAAGGTTACTTATAAGTTTAGGTATACTTTAGAAACATGTGTGATCGAAAAAAATGTGGAAAATTGCATGCTTAGTAAGGTAAGGAAGTAATTCTAGTCGACAGGACTATACGTTGAGATGTTATAATTTTCAAAGTGTAGTTGATAACAATCTGTGCGTATCTAGGGAATGGAATACATATTTCTTTGAATTTTACATTGAATCCTGGTCGTTTTAGTGTGGAATTTGAAGGTGAAGCTCCGTCAAATGAAAATATTGGGGTAGAGGGGATGCTGACACTAGCTAGTATTGCACATCTATCAGTATATATATTATAATATGCAAAGCTCAGTGGGGGGCCCTCAAGGTTGGGGTTCAATCTTTTTTTATAATATGCAAAGCTACTCTAAAGGATATCCACGTTACCCGCGCTTAGAATGAATGCAAAAGTGGCAATAAAAGTAGGGATTGGTCCACGAAGAAATGATTTTAACTTGTAACACATTTGGTAGAGATTACTGGACGCACTATACACTATACTGTAAGTCGTGAATTCATTGTTATAATTGTTCAAAAGATTAATCAAGTTTGTACGGTAATTGTTTAACAAGTTAATGCTTAATCCCGAGTAGGAAATGATAGTTTTGAAATGGACAAAGGAGACCAGGATGTGCATGAGGAGAAAGAAAGAATTCTCTTGCCTTTCATCTCGAGCAGGGGCCTTTCGCTCGAGAGAGAATGGTTGCATAATTCTCTGGCCCATTCAAGCGAGCATTAATTACGATTATGCTTTCATTTTGGCCTTCTTAAGCCAACAATCTCAGACAAATATCGTTTAGGACAGCGTTTTATAAACTTCGTTTGGCTTCTCTTGGTTCAAGTTTCGTTCTTCTCTCCGATTCCTTTAATAATTCCGACACTCAATATGTAACATAGAGTACCAAAGAGGCACCCAATGTCACGGAAATTAGTGCTCTGGAATTAGATCAAGATTCCTTTTAGATTTCACTTTAATAAATGGCTGGAAGCTTTTCATCTCCCAATCACGATAAGGTTTCCTTCTCCTGATGAAACAAGATGAATCTATCATATGGGAGTGGTGATCGATCCTTTTTTTCCCTTTGGATCAACCAACGGCTCTTTAGATTTCAGAATAATAATATCATTTTGTTTTTAAAGCAAATCTTGTGCTGACAACCAAAAAGAAAAGTTGTTATTCGAATGCACAAGTACAAGTAGCTACCTCATCTGGTTTGCTTTTGAGAGCATATATTTGGCTGGAATAACTTCTTAAAAAAGTCGTAAAATCAGAGGCGCACGACTTTCGAGTGTCAATACCTAGTCATCTTATGCCATTTACAGCTTCTAATCTTAGATTCCATTTACAACGTCCAATGCTCTCTCTCTCTCTCTCTCTCTCTCTCTCTCTCTCTCTCTCTCTCTCTCTCTCTGAGAGAGACTAAGAAAGGAGTAGAACAAATACGAGTATTCATTTTTAATACCTTAAGATTTTATAACAATGGTATTCGTGAATTCAAGTTTTATGGTTGACCATTNCTCTCTCTCTCTCTCTCTCTCTCTCTCTCTCTCTCTCTCTCTCTCTCTCTCTCTCTCTCTCTCTCTCTCTCTCTCTCTCTCTGTGACTAAGAAAGGAGTAGAACAAATACGAGTATTCATTTTTAATACCTTAAGATTTTATAACAATGGCATTCACGAATTCGAGTTTTATAGTCGACTATTTATGTAAACGATCAACATGTTGTCTTTGATAAAAGCTAAATGGTTAAATGTGTTTTCAGTCTTGAACTTTAGCGAACTTGCATCGAGATAAATGAACTTTAATTTAAGTCACTCTGTTAACATCTGTCAATATACAATGATTGATATAGATGTTAAAATCATTATAGTCAATGTATAACTCCAAAAAGCATGACCATGACACGTCATGTTTTTAAAACAATATTTCTTATGGGTGAAAATTTGGCCAATAAACGCGTTTTGTTTATTTAAAATTAAGATTCAAAAACATGACTTCCCGAGTGTGCGGTTTTGGAGTTAATGTAAGCCGATTGTTTGATTTTTATCATCCACATTAACGTTCAACGTTAAATTTATTGACAAATGTTAACGGAGTGACTACATTTGCACTTATATTAAAGCTCAGTGAATCGACGCAGATTTGCTAAAAGTTCGATATCCCTCGATACAATCTACAAGTTAGTGTTAGTGTGCACCTTAAATATTAAACATAAATAAATAGAAAGTTGTGAACATCTTGAACAAGATATTATCTCTATATCCATACTTATCCTTGACTTGTACTTGGCTAACGTTAGAACCCGATGCCAACTTTGTTAACATATCTAACCTAATCCTTTCCATGATCTACACTAACCACGGTTTATGTTTGTTGATTCCAAATAAGCACATTTTATCATCTACCACTTGCATGATATAGGTTTCATGCAGATCCAATATATTCTTATGATTACATATTGAGTTTCTAGAAACTTCATATATAAAGCTCGAGTTTGGTTTAAATAAAGAAGTTGATAAAAATCTAATTCAAAGTTAAAAACTAATTTTTATTATACATTTTATAGAACTCACAACTTTTAACAATTTTTCTATTATACATTTAATCTCATATTAAAATTTATTAAAAATCTGATTTTTTTTCGAAAGCAAACGAAGGCAAAAGTATAGGTGTTAAATGAACAATAAACATGAAGAGCAATGTATACTAACACAATTTTTGTATTTAGTAGAAGCTACTTTTGACTCTATTGCAAATGTGACATTGACGATATATTTTCTGTGTAAATTTTGGAGGACTATAAGAGATGATATGCTAGTATCACTTAAGTCCATATTTGATAGAGATTTTTCAAAATTGATTTTTATTAATCACATATTTTTCCAATAAAATAATTTTACATATAAATTTATAATTTTTTTTTTTACATTTTAATCTCACATCCTCCAAAATCACTTCTCACAAAATCTGTAATAAAAAATTTACATCGAACATACTCTTATATAAAAACATTAAGCATTTGTTTGATGGTGATTAAAATTATATTTTTAGCAGATTTTGATAAAAGTTGATGAAATAAAGGTCCGTTTGATTGCAATGGTGGAAAATGAGTGGAAAGAAAATGTTTTACATGAAAAATATTTTCCTAGAAAATGTTTTACAGGGAATTGTAATTAAGTGTGTTTGATTGGTATAATTTTCCACGAAAAATACTGAAAGTTGGAGTCCGTTTGACTTCCTTTTTTATGGAAATTGTCCATTAAAGTAATAATATTTTCTACTATTGGATCTAGAATTTGTTCCAATTGTCAAAAAAAAAAAATAATCATACCGAATATCATTTGTTTGGCTTTGTTTTGCATGAAAATTGTCAACAAAAGTAAAAATTTTTTTACAATGGTTGATAGAATTTGTTATCATTACAAAATTAAAAAAAAATGCAAAAAAAAAGGTGGAAATTGCTTTCCCACCTAATAGGTGGGAAAACAAAATCAAGAAAATGTGCATCAAATGGTTGTACCTAGAAAAAGGTGGAAAACGTTTTCCATAGAAAAATTTACATATCAAACAGTTTTTTAAGGACTTTTCCATGGAAAACTAAGGCTATCAAACGGATCCTAACTGATTGAAAAGTTATGTGTCATATAAAATATATTATTAAACTTCATTATTGATTTTGACTTGAATTAAAATTTAGATTTTAATTCGTACCAAACAGGGACTAAATTATGAATAGTGTAATTACATCTTATACACGCCAATGCTCAACATGATTTTTAATATAAATGGGATTTGATATTCAAAATCAGAACAAAATTTTATTTACTTTTGTGTTTGTGGGGTTTCAAATGACTTTTAGATTAACAAGTAACAAATCCTCTCTTTATTTATCAGAATATTACGATGATACACCCTGCTTTGGTCCCCCTTTAAAAGTTGAATGCCCCATGGAATAACTACCACTTTTTCCCCCTCTCATCTCCTTGAATTTTTTAATTAAATAGTAAGCCCCTTTTTGGCGTAAATTAAAATCAAACTTTTAATACATTTTAATAAAAATTGATTAAATACGTGGTTGAGGAGTTGTGGATCACGTGAAATGTATGGTAAAAATTAATTATTAACTTTAATTTAAAATTTTAATTTTGACTTTAATCCAAACCAAACATGGACAAAGTGAATATATGAAGTCAAAATGCAAGTTGGTCCCATTATTATGCAAAAGCATATAAATCAACAATCTAGTATGTTACGTTTTTAGTTTGTTAGGTCCGTTAGAAGTGAAATTTGAATGGTTGAATTACTTTCAATTTGTAATTTTGCCATCCAATGGTTGAAATTAATCCATGTCAAAAGTTAAAAAGAAGCAATAAAATCTATAAATAGGGCGCTTCCGATTTAATTCTACCATTCTAAATAAATTCTAAAAAATTGAATTTTTAGTCTTCATTCTCTCCGAATATTTTTTCATTTTTTTAAATGATATTTTGAACTTCCGAACATTCAAGACATCAATATTTTGATAGAGACGGGTACAATCGAGCTTCGATTTATCAATCAAGGTTAGTATTGTACCACACTAAACTTAAAATGAAGTCATAAATTTTGATAGACAACATCAAGTTAACTTGTTAACACACACATACAGAGAAATATGCTTTTAAGGAAATTTGTTACGAACTTAGCTCGCTTCAAGTTATTCCCCTAAAACACGTGTAGGAATCCGTTTAGTTATCCCGTAAAACATTAATTTTTACTATATTGTGAATTTACATTGTGTTTGAGCCACATTATTTTGGAAGAATGTATTCTGAAATAATAGATTGATAGAAAATATGTGGTTGAAAAAAAAGGAAAAATTATTGATGTGATGAAAAATATTATTTTATTGAAGAATGTGTGGTTGAAAATGAATAGAAAAATGATAATGAAAATTTTAACCTAGATCTTCTCACAATTACCAATTAAAATAATTTACTTCCAAGTAAATCGAAACTCAAGGCAAAAATGCATTGGTTTCTTTCTTCTCCGTGGTTGGAACTTGGAATTATATGATAATGACGGCAGGAAAAAATTGCTTTCTCAACACAAAAATTTCTAAGACAAACAAGAAGCATATTCATGAAGAGAGAATGTCTTCTCTCAAGCTTCTGTCGTTAAAATCTCTCTACATTCTCAGCCGTCCAAGGCGTAGCTTTTCTTCTCCTTTTTTCTCCATCATCATCACCAGATTCTCACCCAATTCACTTTCTTCATTTTCTTTCCCCAAGCCAAGAATCTCTTTCCCTCTTTCAGATTCCTTCTTTTCCATTTCTTTCTCTCTAAACTTTCCTTTATCAGTTATGCCTTTGTTCTCTCCTATTCTCTTTCCCTCTCTGTTTCTCTCATTTGCACCTCCTCTCTTAGTCCCTTTCACCATTTTCACACCTCCCTTTTGGCTTCCTCGAAAATTAGGAATACCTTCTTCTATACATATATATCCACCCCCTCAAACCCATGTCTTCTTCAAACGTCAACCACCTCGCTCAACCTTGCATTTATGGTATGCCTTTCAACTTGTTTCACTCAAACAATGCCTTTTTTTGGCATTTTGATTGATGCCCATATGATTTTTGTACAAAGATTATGTCTTTTTTAAATTAGCAATGCCCATGTGATTAGGTGCATTATTTGTGCTATGTTTATGTGAACGGATTGAGTCCTTCACATTTGTCTGTATGAGTGAAGATTGTCCTTTTGCAGTTTTTATTTTGAATTTTTATTTACACGTGTAGAGATTGAACTTGTATATGCGGTTGAATTGATATGATATGAGACTGTGGGGTTTAAGCAGGGCATATTGTTTCTTCATACCCAGAAAGGAAGTCGAGGATTATGAAATGGCTAAGTAAGCTTTTCAAAAGTGGGGCTAATAATAGAGGAGTCACAGCAGGTGGACAGCAGCCTCAGCTTCTGGGGGAGGAAAATATGTCTTGGCGTGCACCCGTTAGATCTTCGGTATTAATATGTGACATTTCATTTTAAATTTAAATTTCTATGAAAATTACAGATAGTTTTCTTTGAAACATATTCTGTATGGTTGTTTATTTCTACTATTGTCATCGAACTTCTTGTATATTTTAAGTTTTAGCAATCTGTGGATTTAATGTAAGTTCTCACCATGGATTTTTGAGGAATATTGCCCTTAATTTAGAAAAAAATCAATCTTCACCACCTTTTAAGCCCCTATCAAAGTTGACGCTTTTGGACATTTTTATTTACTTTATTATGATATATTTTCTTACTGTGCTTTGTACTTCTATTGATTCTTGAAATGTTCAATGTATGTGAGAATAAGATTCTGTATAAAGTTTGGGGATGTATATATTCATTTGTAATGCTAAAACAATGGTTCTCTGATTTGTGGAATACTAATAGGCACATAGCTTGATATCACGTTCTTTGCCTCCTGTTATCAAATATAGGAGCTGTTTACTCCTCTCCAACTGTCTATTTCAGATTGGCCCGTCAGAATTTTTAAGATATAATAGTACTTACAAAAACCTAGAATGCATATTTCAGAATTATGAAATGAGTAGAGAAATATTAGTAATAATAGGTTGCAAGAATGTAATGACAACCATACCAAGTTTCCACATGTGAAATAATTAGAGTATTTTAAGTTTCGAGAATACGTGAATCAGTTTGTTATGTATTAGCAAGCTTCTGTTTATAATAATGATGTCAATGCCTAATAGTACCAAAGGGATGTGGATTATTATGTTTATTTTGTAAGAGACTTTCATATGTCTGGGATACTTCTGTTGTACAAAAACACGGCAACATGTGCAAGAAATCAAACAAATTTCTTAAATTCTCCAACTTATGATTATAGTGATGGATATGGAGCTTAGAGGTTGATACCTGAAACTTTGTAATATTATTCAAATGCAATTGGTGGCTGATATTTTGCCTTTATGCTAACTTGATTATGGAAAATATGTTTATTGTTTATTACTTGTAACATTTCATGCATTCTTTGAATGTGAAATACATTTCAAATCTCTTCAGGATGACCACCGTTCGAGGTCCAAAAAGGAAAAAGAGGAATTAGAGCGTGCAATTGCGCTCTCTATGAATGAAGATTTAAGAAAACCAAATGGTGACTTATTTTTCCCCTTTCCAAGTGTGGGTTTTCTGGTTATGGACTTCACCATATTTCTATTGTTTGGGCTCCCTTTTCTCTTGCTGCCAAACATATCCATGACCTCAACTGTTCCCCAGTTACTGCAGAGGGTTGACAACTTCATTTTACAGGACATAGATGGAGAACAGACAATGATGATGATCTAGCAAGGTCTCTTCGTGATAGCCTCAATATATCATCATACCCTCCACATGCTCCTCGAGACCCTCCACATGCCCCTCGAGATTATTATCACAGGGGACATAGGTACTATATATTCAATATAATGTTTTCGAAAAATTGATCCAGTTGTCCAAGTGTCATCCACTTGAAGGAAAATATTTATTCATATCTGCTATTAAGCATGTTGTTTGGTTTTGGTTATTTGAAAATCACTTTATGGAATACCTAAGTCAGTTAGGACTAACCAAGTTCAAAAGTAGTCGCCTCATCTTTGATGGTCGATGCAGACGGCATAAACTGATGCCTATAAGTATTTTCAATTATTCATATAACATAAATTGACATTTGAATGCTCTGGTAAGCCTCTGAAGTGTGAAAACTGGTTAGAGACACAAACTTGCACCATTTAATTCAATTTGATCTTCTGCTAGGAAAATTTGATCAATTTAATGATCTGTTGAGCTTTCGAAAACCTTGCATATGCATGATTTTGAAAAGCAAACTCATGCCATCATGGCAAGCTTTAGCTTGGCAGGTTATGCTTAATCTTGTGTGCATATGCTTCATCATTTGCAGAGTATGTGGAGGTTGCAACCGCGAAATTGAGTATGGAAATTATTTGGGATGCATGGGGACTTTTTTCCATCCGGAATGCTTCTGTTGTCGTGCCTGTGGATACCCAATCACTGAACATGAGGTAGGTCCCTTGGGTTTGTAAGTATCAATAGTTGAAATTTTTACCTCCAGCAGGATGGAAGATCATTTGCCTTCTCTCTCTCATTTTATGGTTGTGTTCATGTTAGAAAAATAATGCCACTGGATTTTTCTCTCACATCTCATCGATTTTCTTTGTTGATTGAAGTTCTCTTTGTCAGGAAAAGATACATACCATAAGTCCTGCTTCAAAGAGCTCACTCATCCTAAATGTGAAGTGTGTCACCAATTTGTAAGTACATTATTTGACTGCAAACAAGACATTTGAGACTTTATAATCAATGATCCACTATTGACACTACTAATCTACTATTGATATAGATTCCAACGAATGGAGCTGGTTTGATTGAGTACAGATGCCATCCGTATTGGTCTCAGAAATATTGTCCTTCCCACGAACATGACAACACAGCTAGATGCTGTAGCTGTGAACGTTTGGAGGTATAAATTTTCCAAAGTCGGTTCTGATCATATTTTCTACAAGATCACACCACATTCCTCAACTTATGGTCTTTTCTTTCTTTCTTTTTTGGTTTCAAGTCACGGAAGACTAGATATGTATCACTTGGAGATGGACGAAGTATATGCTTAGAGTGCATGGAATCAGCTATCATGGATACTGGTGACTGTCAACCACTTTACCATACCATCAGAGATTACTATGAAGGAATGAACATGAGAATTGACCAGCAAATTCCGATGCTTCTTGTTGAAAGACAAGCACTTAATGAGGCCATTGAAGGGGAAAAACATGTAATGATAGTTTCTATCTCCATTCTTGTGTTCTTTTTTGTAGAAATTTGTTTAATTTATAAAACTTTTCCAGGGTTTCCATCACATGCCCGAAACAAGGGGTTTATGCCTGTCTGAAGAGCAGACTGTTACAAGTGTAAAATCTTCTGCATCCCTCCATCTGCTTTTCCTTCATTTCCAATTTTAAGACATCACAAGTGCTACCTACTAAAAAATAAAAGTTACCGTGTTCACTATTTCTATTTTTTCACAACAAATGTCCAGATACTGAAGAGACCAAGAATCGGGGGTCGTCGACTAGTAGGTATGAGAACTCAACTACAGAAGTTGACTCCCAGATGTGCCGTTACAGCCATTCTGGTTTTGTATGGCTTGCCAAGGTAACATTAGATATCGGTTTCATCCATCATTCATTATACGACATTTCAGGGTGGTTGTCTGCAGTTTCTGCATCGAACATCCAAAGTGTGCCGCTTCATGATTTCCTGTAGTTTCATGTTGATAGTCATATGAAGTGACAGTATTTTGTGGTTAATTCATTAGGCATGTGTCTAGGAGAGTGTAAATTGATTAATTGTGCAGAGGCAGGCATCCACTGGTTTCAAGTTGATGTTACAGATTAGATCAATTCTTGCTGCAGGTTACTGACGGGGGCGATCCTTGCGCACGAGCTAATGCATGGATGGTTACGTCTTAACGGTAATACGTATTAATCCTGCAACTTTTTCCTCAGGGGAAAGATTTATATGGATAAACAACAGACACATATGACAGTCTAACCGTATAACTTGCAATGCAGGCTACCGTAATCTTAATCCCAAGGTAGAAGAAGGAATCTGCCAGGTGCTCTCACACATGTGGCTTGAGTCGGAAGTAATGCCAGGATCCAGAGATATGCCATCCACTTCTATGGCTTCATCATCGTCAACATGGTCGTATGGATCGACAAGTATGCCATCCACATCGACTGCTTCATCATCATCTAAGAAAGGTTACAAGTCCGGCACAGAAAATAATCTAGGCAAGTTTTTTATGCATCAGATTGCCCATGATGCTTCTCCAGATTATGGAGGAGGATTTAGATTAGCAATGGAAGCAGTAAATAAGTATGGTTTACGTTGTACTTTGGACCATATTCACTTAACTGGAACTTTTCCGTTGTAACTTTGTGCTGGGTTGATTTGTTGTGAACACTATTCAGCCTTCTGCCATGAAAGGAGTTCTTCATGAGGAATGAGTTGACAACGCAAAGATTGGATTAGCTCATTTTGTGGAAACCCAATGGGGTTACAAGAATGAAAGCGACTTTCTCCAAATACGCATATTTTTTAATGAAATTCCAATAACTTTTCACTATTATTTCTAATCATACAAGCAACCTAGGAGTTCTTTGAACACGTCTGAGCATATACCAAAAATCAGGGTTCAAGAATACACTTCTCCACAGACCAGAGACATTGAGTTCGTCTTATTAGCTCAACGCGATCATTACCCGAACATGAGACATTCTTAATAAACCAAAATGACAAGATGGTGACATGCTCCATTCAAAGGGAAAATCTCTATGTAAGCAATATCTGAACTCCTATAAATAGTAGTATCAAATTATACACGCTAAACACAAAATATAAGCACTAGGCCAAATTGTTTATTCATTTTCATATTAGACTTATCATCATCAAAGTACATTGCTAACTTAATCCTCGGAATGTCACAAGTTAGGCACTACACTGGTGTCAAGCTGACCACGAAACAAAGAAATACAGTCTTCTCTATCAAATCAACCACAACAAATCGGGTGCTACAGTGGTGATACATATCACGCTTCTCATCTATTCAAACACTCTGCCACTTAATAAAGGATCCTATGTTTAGATATCCAGATGGAAAGTAGTCAACTTTCAGGAATATTTGAGAGAATTTGCTTCAATTTTTCGTATGTCATGAAGACAATACCCACACCTGGTACAACCTTGTAATATTCAGGCAGAATCCCTCGATACAAACCTTGCAGGCCTTCAGTCATGATTATATGCCTGAATGTACCAAAAAGACCCGTCTTATAAACACGGGCTCTACCACCAGCTCCTTCCAACTGCATTCGTCGCCTCACAAGATCCAGGGGAAATGTAACTGCAAAACAATTCGTATGAGCTCAACATAAAAGCAGCTCCATGTTCTGGTTGAAGCACTTAACCGTTCCATGTTAAAAACTCATTTATGTTTCTGTCCAAGATAAACACAACACAAAACATAAATGACAAAAATATATCTCAAAAGGATATCTTGGTTAGTGATGCATTTGATATTGATTAACTCAAAAGGTAATGGAATTCATTAATTTACTTTTCGAAATGAGTCAAATTTTTTGAGTCAAGTCAATTTAGATTATTCCAACATTTTATCACTTATTTTTCCCACACAAAAAAACTTTTTGAATTCCCAGTAGAAAGAAATTTCCCTAAGGAAAATGCTTTTAATGCTGTCCCATATCCCTTCCTTTTCCAAACATTTTTACGAATACGCTTTTTTGATGCAGAATAATATTTTTTTCTTGGAACTGCCTGACAGTATGGAGTACTGATCACACCGAGGGACAGGCCCTGAAGTGAAGGATGGGAACGAGAGGAATTAACATGTTCCAATTTTCGACCTTGCATCGACAATTTAGAAAATGATAAGACTTTTACAATTTAAACCTCAAAAATTGTAACATTGAACTGCCTGAAACCTGTTTCCAATAATAGGACAGAACTAAATGCAATACCTAGTCATATTTGACCTTTTGGCCCGGCAAAGATGAAAATAGAGAGAGATGACAAAAGAAAAATTAGGAGGCCTAACAATGCTGTTCACATGGTTGCCAGAATCTTAGATCTTGATTTCATATTGATTGCTATAACAGGAATTTTGTAAAGAAAAGGGGTTTCAGAAAGTTCATTCTGCTTAATGGAGTCTTTTATGTGCATCATGGAGGACATTTTCATCTTTTTTTATAATATTAGGACAACACCGATGCTTTGCACTCCTATAAATAGCTCATTTCGGTTTTGGAACATCAGCCTATAGTCTTTCAAAACTAGTACACTTTTATCTTCATTGATTTGTTGTAAAGCTTGCTTCCCCCCTGCTAAACCTGGTATTTAAGCACAAATGATTCTGTTTCTGCTCATATATATCTAGTTTCAAGGCTTGCCATGGTAGAGCAAGCCACAATGCTAGAGGATGGAAAGCACAAGCTGCAGAGATGATGCAGTGAGAAGCAAAATTTAGGCATTTTTCATGATTTTCTTTTTCTAACCATCACTGGGATGGGAATTGTATTGATACTGAAAAGTACAGCACATGGAAGTTTCCAAGGGCAGTGCAGAACTTTTCATATGCTATAAGGGAGCCTTCAGGCTGAAAGAGATGTCAATAGATTACTATGAAGAAGAGTAGAAGACCTTGAGGTAAGTTCTTCAAAGAAATCATGATCAGTTTCAAATTTTAAATTATCTTTCGAGGAACTATGTTTCCAATTCCATACAATAAAAGTTCCGGCCAATTATCCAGTAGCAGGGTTGTACACCAACCGCACATTTCAGATGATGAAAAAATCAAAAAAGATTATGTAAGATGCAATGTATGCAGATATCCGGGAAGAAATTCTAACGTTAAAGTAATCGTTGTCATCTTTCTGGTTTGTAGCACTTCCTGGTTAAGCTTTCTGTTTCTTTATTCCAATGGTTTCATTTATTTTCCAAAGGTGTTAACATTCACTTTCATCTTCTTCTCATTCTTACTGGGGTCTGGGAATGGCAGGGGGGTGGAGATTGTAGGATTGACTCATTCAAGTCTAATTAAGGGGAAAAGAACCTAGTCAGAAATGCACCAATAAGATCCTATACATTCAACTATAATCAGGGAACAACAGGCATATGAAGCCTAGCTGAGAAGCATACCTCAAAGAGGACACCTCTCACAATTTGGTAACTGCAGAACTTGACTCACCAAGAATTAGCCAGCTATAACAGAGCCAACTGCATATTTGGAGAGCCAAGTTATACCAATCAATATCCTTATAGAAGTTTGTTTGTCAATAAGAAAATAGCAAAAGATATATTTTTTTTTCACTTCCTTATGAAAAGTCCCATATTCCAATATTGAAGTGTCAGGACCTCTGGCTCGATTAAGTACTTTTGAGAAGCCTGCACTTCAACCTGCTTCTCTGCATAAAAAGCATTGAAGACAACTACAGGCATTAAGATACTTCACTACAATTGGGATTCTTATCCCTGCTTTATTTTATCACTAAGTACGGAGTCTGAAAATGCAGAAAACAACACTTTAGACAATATAACATGAAACCTTCTACTGTATTCTAACTCCAACAATGAGAAAATTGGTAACCTTACAAAACTTCAAGTTTTATAGGAGTTGTTTCATGCTAGTCCCACTACTCACCTGTTGATGACGCAATGCCAGAAAGACCCCCACATGCAAGGCTGACCAACAGTTGAGTCATCGGGTCTGATGTCAAAAAGTAAGTACAGGTAAGTTCACCGAATTTTTCTACGAATTCAATTTTCTTTTGTGAAGGAGCTCAAATCATCATAGCATTTCAAAGCCCAAAAAGTAGGTGCATCAATCTAAAGAGTCTTACCGGCGGTAGTGCCAATAAGATCTTACAGTGTCATACACTGAGAAGCTGATGGCCAAGTTCGGGCCCACCCCCTGCATTGTTACCCAAGCTGCAATCACCCAACGGAGGAAAAGGATAATACAGTCATTATAGAACCAAAAGACAATAAAATAGTACCAATAAAGTTGCCCCAAGTCCTTTATAAAGGCCAGAGATTCCTTCCTCCTTGCTAATGGTACGTAAAGCATGACATATTCCTCTGTAATAGATCACATTTCTCTGCACAATCAGAAAAAAGATAAAAAGAAAAGTTTGCTAATATTCTGTTTATAGTGCAGAGGGAAGAAAATAAAAGGATCACAGAGATAGGGGAGAAAAAGGACAAATACAATGGGCTAATAGCTATCCATAATTCTTATGAAACCATGATATATAATTTATTCCTATGCCCATTAGTTCAATAAAGGAAGAGAAAAGACGTGAAATCGTGACATATATTTAAAGTCGGTGACAAGGTTTTCTAAAAGGTACCACTGATAGAGGGAGTACTTCGTGTTGGCAAAAAGGGAAACCTACGACTGAGATTTATAGGTCCTTTTGAGATACTTGAGAAAATTGAAACATAGCCTATTGATTGGCCTCCCCTCCCCCCTCCCTGGGTCAGCAACACTAACGTTTTTCATGGGTAGGAAAACATTGTGAGCCTTAATTAAAGGGTACTATTGGTAAGAGAAAGTTTACATGGACATTTTTCATCACTTCCTAACATCTCCATTTCCTTCCTTCCACTTCAACATGCGCCACCTTCTCCAGCTCTTTTCCGTTCCTTTCTGTTTCCCTTCAAACCAAATAGAGTCATACATAGAATAAAAGAGATTGTTTTCCTGGCGTAAAAGGGCCACAATCTAGTCCCATAACAACCAAAGAAAAATACCGAAATAGTTTAGTATCATCAAAATCAATATATATAGGCTCCTCCCCCTCTCCCCCCATAACCTTCATTGTTCCACTGAATCCTCTCTCCCTCCTTTTCTCACACAAGAAATAAAATATTGCGAAAGCTAGGTGATGCAGAACTTGTCTGAGAAAAGAAAGAGAGGACTCGGAGAAGAAAGGAGAGAAAAAAGAGATTTTGGAAGGAAAATTTTAATACACCTGAATAATTGGAATCATATATTCCTATTTTTTCTAATTATATCTTTAATTATCCATCAATGGGTGCAGAAGACTATTCAAGCCTGTAGGCAAGTGATCTTTACTCGACATTCTCTCCTCGAAGTTGTATGAAACCCTTCTCCCCCTGAAGACTCCCAATTGAAATCCTATATTCCTAATTATATCTTCAATTCCCCATCACTAGGTGTAGAGAACTATTCAAGCCGGTAGACAAGTGATCTTTGCTACACATTTGTTCTCCAAGCTGTGTGAAACCCTGAGAGAGAGAGAGAGAGAAAGAGAGTAACAATTCCAATATCAAGTGTAGAAACTATACAGAGAGTATATGTACTCCTGGTACCAAAAAGAATCAATCTTGCAGAGCAGTTGCACCACATTATCTTTTTCAACGAAAGCACAAAAATATCCTTGTAAATACCGAATATTGTTTATTTACCTGTGCTGCAAGACGTGTCCTTACAAGATCCAGAGGATACGTAACAGAAGCAGCAGTTATTCCAGCCAAACCACCCGCTACAAGTCGTATGAAAAGGTCTGCACTCACGTTATCTCCTTGACTTTCGACTCCCAAGATGAACTATAGCAGCTGTCAGATGAAAAGGCAAAGTATATACGTGAAAAACTTATTTAAGCAAAACTCTGCCAAAAAAGAGTTCCTTCACAGGACGTTTATACCAACATTCTTGTAGCGTTCGAATGCATAAAAGCTAACAGAAGAATAAGGAAGTCGATGGACGATTGTGACTAAATTTCCCTTCCAAAATGCACAAAATCCTTCCTCTCTAAGAATATGTGATGCTTCACGCCATATATTAGCCTTTCTTAAGCTAGCAGCATCAGAGTGCATACCCTGCACCTGCACATAGAATTATGTCACGTCACTGATGTCATAGATAAGTCATAATTAAATAAAACAAAACAAAACATGATCCAATTATCATTCATAAAAGAAAACGTGAGAATTTCATCCAAAATAATTACACCTTAAAAGAGATTGAATCATAGAGATGCTATGCGTGACTTTGCCAATACTAGCCACTAAGAACACTTCAAACTAACATTTCAACTAACACCGTCTTTCCCTCAATTCCTTCAACATTTGAACATGCTTTGACATTTTATTAGTTTATATTTTATATAGAATAGTAAATAGATCACCAAATCTGGTGTAAAATCCGGTTCTTCCCTGATCACCAGCCAACTCATAGAAATTAACTTATTTGTAATTTTTAACAATGCCCCAATTTTCATTTCATCCGGATAGACATAACATCCTCGAATTCAATTCAACAAGAAAAATGGTAAGAAATCAAATTGCCCTAAAGTATCCAATTACAAACAAACCAATTGTAATTATAAGTTTGAAAACACGGAGGATCAGGGAAAAAAAAAATTACCAATTACCGATATTCCTAATCTTTTTATTCACTCACAAAATTTTAGGATAAATAAAAACTCCAAAAAAGGAAAAAAAGAAAGAAAAGAGGAAATGTACCTGAAATAGAATGGTGAGGCGGGCGAGAGGAGCCGTACAAGTCTTGCTGAAGGCGCGGGTTAATCCACCGGAAAGAAGTTGTGACACATTCCCGATCTGTAACTGATGTTTCTGATTCGGCGGCTCCACTACCACCGCGCCATGCCCCGTCGCAGTATTCAATCCCCTTCCTTCAACCACCACCCCAACTCTCGCTTCCGTCTGCATTTCACAATCCCTCTCTTTGTTTATCTATAAATTCCGGAACAAAAAATCACGGGTTTGAAGTGAAATTTGATAGATTTTTCCTCGTGCGTGTTTTGGGTGTTGCCTCGTCAGTTCATTGTAATGTCAGCCGTAGTTTCGATAAACAATACGATGTACGATGTTTTTCTCGGTTTACTGTTGGCGTCGTTAGGACCAAAAGTGCTATATGACGTCGTACAGCACACCGTCCACGCAACTTATCAATTTTTTAAATTACAATTTTTTGTTTTTTTGTTTTTTTTGGCACAATCACTTTATATTCTTAATTCATCGATTATCCTTAGGAGCATTGTCCGATGATCTGTTATTACGTTGTTCCGAACTGTGTACAATGAAAGTAATTAAAATATACATAAATTAAGAGTTACCATGTCCAAGATTATAATTGAAAATAATTTTAACATTACGAGAGTG
The DNA here is from genome assembly GCA_903798355.1 of Fraxinus baroniana. NCBI lineage: Eukaryota > Viridiplantae > Streptophyta > Magnoliopsida > Lamiales > Oleaceae > Fraxinus > Fraxinus baroniana. Next base: position 6,073 of record CAIGRO010228048.1, on the reverse strand, counting down.
ATGATTAAATTTAGATTTTAATAAAAATTGATGATATATGTGGTTGAAAAATTATGAATTCTGTGAGTAAAATTAATTGTTAACTTTGACTTAAATTAAAATATATACCAATGAGACTTAATAGGGAGGAAAGTGTGTGATGTTAAAGTTGAGTTACTACCATTCAATCCAAAGAAGATGCGAGGGGAACTCTTTTATAGAGATTGCAAGAAAGAAATGAACTTTCTGAACTTAGTGTGTTTGGCGCACGTTAAAATGAAAGAATGCATTTTTTTGAATGTGTAGTTGAAAAAGAAGGAAAAAGTATTGATGTGATGAAAAATATTATTTTATTGAAGAATGTGTGGTTGAAAATGAGTAGAAGAATGAGAATGGAAAAAATAATATGGGACAAACGGGGGCATTTCTTCTTCAAATAGCTAGTACGAAAATAACCACGAGACAAGTCTCCGTCTCAATGAAATAAGCTTACTTTTATTACACTTTTAGCGCAAGTGAGTTGGATATAATTGGAAGATTAATAATAATTTTTACAAAAAGTTTGTTCCTGGCAAATATTATATCTTTTCATTCTCTAAACTTTAATAATTATACGATGATTTGCAGCTCGATTCAGCATTGATCACTGATCAAAAAAATGATTTTGTTCAAGAAAATAATTCTACTCATTCAGCAAATTTCTCAACAAATAAGCAACATTTTCAGTACTATACTCAATTAGAGCAACACTGTCTCCTGTTCGAGTTGCCTGAGTAATCCCCAATCTTAATGGCAGTGCCCTGACCAGGAATATTAGCAGCAGCCTCCTGAGCCACCAAGGCTTTCCTGCTTATAATCTGATAAATGTCCAACATAATCGTATGGAAGGCTTTCTCCACGTTACGTGCTTCAAGTGCTGATGTCTCGAGGAATGATAGCCCTTCTTTCTCAGCGAAGAGTTGAGCATCTTGCTCGTTGATGGCTCTGAGGTGATTGAGGTCGGATTTGTTGCCGGCCATCATTATGACTATGTTGGAGTCGGCATGATCCCTCAATTCACGTAGCCAACGTTGGACATTCTCAAAGGTTTGCCTCTTGGTTATGTCGTACACCACGAGTGCCCCAACAGCGCCTCTGTAGTATGCGCTAGTGATTGCACGGTATCTTTCTTGACCGGCTGTGTCCCATATCTGTGCCTTCACTGTCTTGCCTTCCACCTGCACCAAATTATTTTCAGCAATATGTAGAAACCTAACAGATTTACTTGAAAAGCAGTCGTAACAGATTCAATTAGAGTTCTCTTTTACGCTTTTCTGGTGCATCTGAATGGCTGAAATAAAAGGATTTTGGTTCAAAAACGTCAATTTTCATATGTTTCAAAAAGTTGAAGAACATTTGTAGCATTCTTTTCGTTGAAGGATGGCCTTGGAGGACATGGTTAGTTTCATGTTATATCAGGCATTGAAATTCAGTATGACACATTGTATGAAATCATTCCACAACATTTTACAGTCGACTTCTTTAACATATGTAAAAATATGAGCGACTAACTAGATATTTGACACGAAATTCAACATGAAATTAACCAGAAGATTAACGCCTTTAATCTGGAAAAGTACATAAAAATGAAGAAAATGGAAGATAGCTCTCATGCACAAATGCATCAATAACAGATCCATTGATTGCAACAACCAAAAAAAAAAATTATTATTAGCTGAACACATTATGTACAGTGGATCTGATCAAATCAAGAAAACAAATAATGGACACATCATACAAATCAAAACCAACCTGCAGAGTCCTTGTTGCAAATTCGACTCCAATGGTGGATTTCGACTCCAAACAGAACTCATTTCGCGTAAATCTGGAAAGAATATTAGATTTTCCTACACCCGAATCTCCAATCAAAACAATCTTGAATAAGTAATCGTACTCATTATCCACCTTATATGCCATTAGTTCTTCCCTCTAATATATACACAAAACAAGCCTAGATAAATCAAATCAAGATTCATAAATAATTAATGTAAACGCATTTTTTTCTCATGACTACCACTAAAAGATTTGAGTTATAGTTATTCATGGCTAATTTGGAAACAGGGATTTTTAATATTCGGAAACCCAACAATGGAATTAGAATGAGAACGCAAAATTCCCCACTGAAGAACAGAAATAACCAGAAATGCTCTTTGCACCTTAAAATAGTGCTGCTAATCATGTGGCTAGCTAATGAACTTTCTGTGAGTGGCATGAACGCACTACTCGTAACATTGGATTATTACATGTTTCCGCATGTTTAACGGCAAGGAAGGAGCAGATCCGCTGCCCTTTTTTCATTAGCTATTTCATTTTCATCCGAGTAGGAAAAAGGATTGTAGTATGTTTGGTTAGTTAGAGTTATTTTGGAAAACATGATTGAAACTTTTTGAAATTACTTCTTCTCGTGGATAATAATTATAAAATATTTTTTATTTTAGTTTTTTATAGGAAAAATCTTACTTTTTTGATGTTGGTGAAGTCAGTTTTCTAACATGCTCTTCTCACATGCCCTCGTTTGATCGTCTAAATGAATAGCCACTGTACATAAATGTTTTCTTACAATTATAGTCAATCGGTCACATAACACTTTTAATATACAATAGTGCTATTTATTTAGAGTTTAGATTACTACCGATATAGGTGATAATGACCTCATTGTCATATAAATTAAGGTATTAAGTGGGATGAGCCACTCGTGTCCGAAGAGAGCCACTGGCATATTTTTTGAGCTGCTCACTGGCTGGCATGGTTGATTGCAATTTCATTGACTCATCATAAGTGAGTGAAAAAGTAATTTCATAAAAAAGGAAAAAAAAAAAAAATGGCGAACTGCATGCCAACTCTTCCCACCCCACCAATGAACGAGTTCGTGGGGTGAGCTAAGCCAAACTTCAATAAGGAGAGCAAGTAACTTTAACACCTCTAACGTATATTGAGGATCGTCTAAATGAATAGCATTACTTTTAAATATAAGTAACTGTGATTATTTTTAGGTGACAGAAATATATAAGATTGCTATATGATTAGTCTCTTATGTCATAAGAGTAATGCTATATGTACAAAATATGGATGATCCCTATATGATGCATACAATTAATTGAGATTATCATTTTATTTTAGATCACTTGTCACGAGAGATGATCATTAGTTTGTATATATAACATTATTCATGTCATAAATGGGAATCACCATTAATAGTAGAAAAAGAATAGTGCTTCTTGAGGCAAAATTTAGTCGTGGGGACATATATGCGACCACAATTTCCAACTCCAGTCTTCATTTTATCACAACATATTCATATTGATGTCATCATACGTAGTCGTCTAAGTCATGGTGAATAATTTGTCATTGCCTTGACCCTTGAAAGAGCCAACTTTATTTGAAAAAATGGGGCAAGGAATTTTTAATATCTCATAATGTGAATAGCTATATATAGCCGTGGCGTATCGAACATGTCTAGCTATATTGTTACACTGAATCGGAGAAAATGATTGTCCATTTTCAAAGGTTACAACTGGGGAAGTAAAAAGGCATATATGTTACTTTTCTAATGGTGTGAATTAGTGTTAAAAAAATAAATAAAAACTGTAGTCCTACGTCAATTTCTCTAGTGGAAGACAGAAATTATCAATTTTCAACTTTATCTCTTAAGAGGGAATTTTCATGGAAGTTGATAGTAATTGAACTAAGTCTCCTTCAAATATAATTTGAAAATATGACAATAGGGTCAATTTTTTGATGGCTATTGAAATTTATTCCTCATTTTTGTCCCTTTTTCCCACTGTTCTCATGTAAGAATAACCAGGTATAAATTATCAACTATATTGGGGTAGAATACGTTAAATGGTGGGCAACTTTTACTTGCCCATAAACTCTCTAAAGGATACCTAATCATGTATTAATTAAGCTCACAAGTCTTCCTAATCTTATCTTATCTTAGCCAATTACGTTAGGGAAATAGGGATAAGGGTTGTTTGGCTGTCAAAATCTGTCATCACGATCAATTTACTGTTTGTTGTTGCCGATATGAAATTCATATCAAATCAGTTAAAGATCCACCTTAACTTGGTCAAAAGAGCCTTTTTTTTTTAGTCAAGTAACTGGACATGTCAGCTCTTAACGTCAACTCAAGGCTCCGGTGATAGATGTGGAGTCACACTATTGGAGCTTATATGGAACATCATCACAACATGCAGAAAAATTGCTTGCTTTTAATGGCAACACTGTCCGAGATCACCAATAAGGAGTTCATGATGACCTAAGGCATGTACATAAGGTCTAGGTATCATGATGATCCTTCGAAACCGACCAATCAGATTCCTTCAAAATCGAGGTGGCACAATTTTAGGTCGGACATTGTAGTTTGACATGACTAGAACAACGAACTTAAGATCGACGGCCTATACAAAGGGGTAAAGGGTGAGTGAGAAAGACCGAAATGAGAATTCTCTCCATATCACTAGTATACAAATTCCAACTATATTACGTCCTTTTTCGGCCTAGTTTTCAATAGCAAAATAGGGTAGGTGTTCTCACGATGCTTCAATACTCGAGTTAGTGCACAAAGATAGACTAGTAGAATATAATTGCACGAGTAAAATTAAGAACATATATTTTGTATATAATTTCAGTTTACGTGAAGAGCTTGTTAACGATCTGTTTATAGTTATCCATAAATGTGATAAAGTTCTATTTGGACCGACTTGTAATAGTCATGTTTAGTTCATGCTTACAAATTATAATCTTGTTTTGTATTGCTCCTCACGATGAGATGATAAAGGAGCCGGTCACCAGTGAACTATGCTTGAATAAGACGGCCAAAAAAAAATGTTGACATTTGGTAATGGGTTAGGTATTTGGCCGTGGCGTCTCGAACATGTTAATCGTTGCGAAAACTTGGAGAAATAATGATGGAGTATTTTGAAAAATTGGTGTAAAACAGACAAATGGGCAAGTGAAAATACATATAAATGGTGTCGAATTAGTCCAAAAGGCAAAAGCAGATGCAATTCCACGTCAACTTCTATAATATAATTCAATTTTTCCACTTTTTTTATTTTTTATTTTTTTCCTTATGGGTCTCGTGGAGGTTGATGGTAATTGACTGAAGTCTCCTTTAAGATTAGAAAATATTACCCAAGTTGAAAATGAGGGGTCAATTTTTTTGATAGCTACTTGAAATGTATCCCCTAACACTGTTCTATAACTATAAACAATTTTGTATATGTTAATTAGTGGGTTACTTTTATACATGCCCACAAATTCCCTAATTGTCATCTTAAGTGCTTATTTCATAGATTTTTAACAAATTTTGATCAACTTTTTAATTGATCAAATTTCAATTTTAATCACACATTTCATTAGATCTAACTTTTATCAAATTTTTAATCACACGTTTCATCAAAATCTATTATTATTTTTTTTTATCGAAAGCTTTTTCAACCCCTGAATGTGGTTTTTCTTGATCGTCACACATGCCTTACACTCTATAATATGTAACAGTCCATTAGACTGTCATTTTATGGTGCGACAAACCACTTATGTCTAGAAATGATACGTGAATTTATTACATTTCGAAATAAAATTGCTTAGGTGGTTTGTATTTATTATTATTATATCATCATCATCATCATCATCATCATCATCAAAAGCTTTGTCAACCCCGAAATGTTATTTTTCTTGATCGTCACACATGCCTTACACTTTACAATGTGTAATAGTCCATTAGACTATCATTTTAAGGTGCGATGGACCACTTATTTCGAGAAAGAGGAAATTGTGGTAGATGGCATGTTGATCCGGTCACTTTTTCACAATGACCTTTGACTAAATTTAAGTAAAAAAGAAAAAAAAAAAAGTAAAAAATTTTAAAGAAATAACAATACCCATTTTACATCCATTTTGAACGTTGAGAATTTAAAAAATTTACCATTTCTTATTCTTCAATGTTTATTCATTTTCTCCATCTCCATCGACATCGTCATTGTCATTCTTCAAGGTTTTTTTCATCCATCTCCATCTTTTATTTCCTAATTCAAGGTTTCTTCATATTGTT
>CAIGRO010227997.1:0-11985 GCA_903798355.1 Fraxinus baroniana | reverse complement strand
AACAAAATAAAATTTTTTTTTTTTTTACAATGGTTGATAGAATTTGTTGCCATTACTAAAAAAAATGTGGAAATTATTTTCCCACCTAATAGGTGGGAAAACAAAATCAAGAAAATGTACATCAAATGGTTGTACCTAGAAAAAGGTGAAAAATATTTTTCATGGAAAAATTACCTATCAAACAGTCTTTTAAGTGTGAAAAAGGCATGAAAAATGAAAAATTAAGGTTATCAAACGCACCTTAGTTTCACAAAGAAAAAGTTACTGAAGCTACCTGCCCCATACGTAGGAAACAGAAAAAAGAACAAACAAAAATCGAAAGTAGGTAGGTGACATAAAAAATTCCTTAATATATAGTCCTAGAGAAGCATGCCAGCTACCGGTACTTGCAATGTCTCCTCTATACTGTGCGGAGTCTCTACTTTCCGTTTAATAATGCACCCTCCCCCCTTCACCACCCCACTCATTTATTGAAGAAATCAAACGAGTATATAATCATTTTTATATATTAAATTTTATTAAAAAATATTTGTTTAGAAAATATATTGTTTAGAAATAAGGAACAGTTTTAAATTTCGTATAAAATTATTTTATTTTAAAAATATTTGATTAAAAATGAGTTAAGAGAAAAATGATTTTAAAGAATGGGAAAAGCTAAATTTTGATGGCCAGGTTGAAAATAAGATCCAAGTGTCATCTATCATTAATGCCAAAAAATTTAGTCGAAATAGTTAAAATTTAGAAATAACCATTATTTTTATTAAAAAAATTACATACTTATTTTTAACCACACGTTCATACAATAAAATATTTTGCACATAAAATCAAAGTTTTTTCTTACTAACTATACATTTTCCAAATAAATAATATTCAAAACTCGTTTTAAACAAATAACAGTTGTCAATAGGGAGCTAGTGCTTTTTAGCCCAGGTTTGGTGACCTCTAATTTGAAATAATTATATTTTGAATACTACATTTTGGAGAACGTGCGATTAAAAAGTAGGAAAAAAATTTGAATTTGCGTTAAAAAGATTCATTTTGCGAATATGTGGATGATAATGAGTATAAGCAATAATTTAAAGTACATTAAATTAATTAAAAGCTACCAAACAGGGGGCTCGGAAATTAGGATTAATCTATAAATGTACAAATAGAACTTCACATAATGTGAGTAGAGTGAGATTCACGATAATGTAGCATGGACCTCACACACCTTATATTATGTCAACATCTATGTTTACACGGAGCATGACTAGAAATTAATTGTACACTCTCAAGTTGACAGTTGAGTGCAAAGAAAGTTAGGTGGCGTGGTTGCCGACTGACCATGAACTCACCCACCATTGTGGCATGATCCTATAAACCAGCTTTCACTCCTCTCAATCTCGTCCACACACAAAAAAATGGCCCCAACAACATTAACATCACTTGCACAAGAGAAAACCCTACAATCACAATTCATAAGAGATGAAGATGAACGCCCAAAGGTGGCATACAATCAGTTCAGCAATGAAATTCCGGTGATATCCCTCGCCGGAATTGATGATGCTGGCGGCAAGAGATCGGAGATATGCAAGAAAATTGTTGAAGCATGTGAGGATTGGGGGATTTTCCAGGTGGTTGATCATGGTGTTGATAGTAATCTTATTTCTGATATGACTTGTTTGGCTCGTGAGTTCTTTGATTTGCCGGCGAAAGAGAAGCTCCGGTTCGACATGTCCGGTGGGAAGAAAGGTGGTTTCATCGTCTCTAGTCACCTTCAGGTACGCCTCGGACTCTGTAATGAGAATCTTCCGGTGAAATTCTTGCACGTAATTACGTAAACATAGACTAATGTTGTCCATCTAGACTGGTAATGTTCAGCTATTTAGCTGGCAAATAAAAATGGAATTATTCACTGTCACCATACAGGTGCCGTGTTGGTGCTTTTTTTGCCCTGATGAAAACTAATAAAAAAAGTGACAAGTGTCCAAAAACTGTCAAACTCTCATGTACGCATAGCATCACTCATAAAAATGACTATATATCAATTATGGTAGTTGTTCATTCAGAGTCTCATGTGTACATTAATGTTGACGATGTGTGATGTGCCAAAATATATACTCTCTCTGTCCCAAAATGATAGTCATGTATACTATTTTTGTCCGTCTCAAAAAAATAGTCTTGTTTCCATTTTAAACCTGTATTAAATTTTTCATTTCCACATATACCCTTATTTAATACATCTTAGTATAATAGACACCAACTACCTAAATACGGGATAAATGTTATAAATGGAAGAACATAATAAAATTTCAACTACCTAAATAAGGGATAAATGTTATAAATGGAAGAACATAATAAAATTTAATACTCTAACTATACTAACTGTCATTTCTTAATCTGTGTGAAAATAATCATAGGACTATTTTTTTGGACATAGGGAGTATATTGTTTAAATTGTTATTAAAATCAATGTATAAAAAGTTGGAAAATCACAACAATGCCAAATTCGATGTATGTGTAACAAGATTGCATATCTATTAATGTCATCTAATTTGCAGTAGCCCAAACACTCTAGACGGATAATATTACTAATACCAATCATGCTGCATTGCCAAAAAAGTTTGACATCTTTTTTGACAGAATGTCACATGACATTTTGTCGTTGGACTATTTTAAAAAAATCAACTTTTATATTCAATTATTTTGTACCATCAATACATTGTCAATTGGGTTGTCAACATTTTTTAGCGATTACTAGTACACAAAAAGTTCCATTACCAAATAATTTCATGCTGCTATCGTACATGTGCAAGTTGGTTAACCTTGGAAAAAATTATTTTTTAAGCGTACACGTTAGTATTAATAGTTTATTAGGAAGTTACTTTTTTTGACTTTCTTAAATCAAAAACTTATTTTGTTAGAAGTCTTTACCAAAAGTACTTTTTACTTTTCTTTTTGAATCTTAGCCTCCGTTTGTTTCTCAGTTTTTATCTATAAAAATGAAAAATATGATCTTTATCCATCACATCAAGCCATCAATTTTGAATTTCTATCTCTTGTGTGGGTTCAATAACGACTATATTTTTTATTCTCATTCTATAATAATAATGTGGCGCAGACAGAGCCTTAGCCAAAGAAGTGCATAGTAGGTTGATAAATAAAGCACCCATACATCCATGAAACTCTAATAAATTTCCTAAAATGAGCATCGCCAATCACCAATACTCGCATTAATTGCTAAGGATTCGAAAGGCCGACTCTGATGGGTTAAGATATGTCAATCCATTGCCTAAGATGTGTGTCCATGGGCAAATAACCGTACGTCGACCAGAAAAATACTAGTTCGCCCCTTTAGTCATCTGAGTTCCAAATAATGAACCATTTGTGTTAGTGGACTAGTTAAATCCAAAATTTGAGATAAAGGGTGTAACTGAAAGGGATTCATAAGTGGTTTTTAGTAGTGTTGATTAGTTGAAGTTACTAACTTCTGAAAGCCGGTGCCTGATGGACCATTTTTTTTTTCGAACAGAGTTAGAGCTTATCCATGTTGATCTTAATAAATAATATGAATTATGAAGTCAAGTTTCAAATGAATTTCAATGAATGCATAGTTTGTTAATTGTTTTCTTGTAGGGAGAAGCAGTCCAGGATTGGAGGGAGATTGTGACATACTTTTCATACCCGATCAGGGCCCGAGACTATTCAAGGTGGCCAGATAAACCCGAAAAATGGAGGGCTGTGACGGAGGAGTACAGCGACAAGCTGATGAATTTAGCCTGCAAACTGCTTGAAGTTTTGTCTGAGGCAATGGGGCTGGAAAAGGATGCTCTCACCAAAGCTTGTATTGATATGGACCAGAAAGTGGTTGTAAATTTCTATCCAAAATGCCCACAACCCGATATAACACTCGGGCTAAAGCGGCACACAGATCCCGGGACTATTACTCTTCTGCTACAGGACCAGGTTGGTGGGCTGCAGGCCACCAAGGATGGTGGCAAGACATGGATCACCATTCAGCCCGTGGAGGGAGCTTTCGTGGTCAATCTCGGGGACCATGGTCATGTAAGTACTGAACTTCTAAAACGATATTAAATAAGCATTTTCCCTATTCTCATCATTCAACAAATTGGAAACAAAGAGTTAATAAGCGTAACATTGATATTGTAGTGTAAAAGCAGGCTTTTTAACAAAAAAAATTGTTGGTTTCATCTTGTCTATTCCTATTGTGATTTACATGATTAAATTCCTTGCTCATATGACAGTATCTAAGCAATGGGAGGTTCAAGAATGCTGATCATCAAGCAGTAGTGAACTCAAACAGCAGCAGATTATCAATTGCAACTTTCCAGAATCCAGCTCCACAGGCCATAGTGTACCCACTGAAGATCAGGGAGGGAGAAAAACCTGTGTTGGAAGACCCCATTACGTTCGCAGAAATGTATAAGAGGAAAATGAGTGAAGATCTTGAGCTTGCAAGGCTGAAAAAATTGGCCAAGGAGAAACAATCTCAGGAACAGGAACTGGAAAAAAGTAACAAGCCGCTGGAAACTAAACCAAAGGATCTTGAAGATATTCTTGCTTGATCAAAGATTCTCTGTTAAATTTATAATAATGGTTGGAAGAATAATAGTATGGAATTAGACGTAAAGTCATGGACTGTTTGTGCCTTGTTTTACAGAGATCATGTCTTTCTGGTTGAATACTATGACGTCTCAAGTATTTATCAACTTAAACTAGTTCTAATTACGTACTTAATCATACTCTAGGATTATCATACTTAAAGATGAAAGTTTAAAGTCCATCGAGCATTATCATACTTATTTCAATTCTACCACTTCCAATCGTATATAACTCTATGATTTTCTATTAATTTAGAATTCCAGCACCATCGAGCCGGATTCTTGGACAGTTCGTACATTCTTAAAATATTTTAATCATATTTACTTTTACAAACTCTCTATTTTAGTGTTTAATTTACTTTTATTATCTTTATATATATGAATTACTTGAGATCGAGATTTTTCACTCTACAATTAACTCTTGTTACCAATACTAAAACAATTATGATAAATCTATTTGTATATTGCTTTTTTACAACAATGTTGTCAACAACATTATTCACCCAAGTATCATCGAAACAATTAACGTCAACAAACTACACCAGTCTCTACTCTTTGGAATTGTAGAATGTTCTTGAATATAGACTACAAATGCCATACATGATTTTTCGAGAAGTTTCCTCTTAATCCAACCTCTATTCTTAATAACACCTCAATTATTAAAAATTCCAAGAAACATGGAGAACAAGACCCGTTTATTTAAGTGTTCATATTTGTATTCTGTTCCTTTATTAAATAATTAATCAAGTTTTATATTAGTGATGACAGGCGGGGCGATGGTGGTGGGTGATGTTGAAGTTTGAATCAAATTCGGTTGGATTAGTTAAAATGGGTCTTGAAGAGATTAAAATATGGACCAAGGAATGATTCTCGCTCAAGCGCTCAAAGTAGGGAGTTTGGCACTCGCTCACCGCCAATCCAATGCTCGTGCGATGGGTGTGTCACTTGCTCAGCGCTAGACTAGCACTCAAGTGCCGTTGTGTTCCGGCTAAAAATTGTTTTCTTTATTTCAAGCGTTTTTTTTATATTCTTTCCATCTTTAACACTATAATTAGGGTTAGATAATGTATCATATATATAGTTGGATTTTTATTACAAGTCTGATAAGTTAGACAATATTGTAAACACAATATCTTTATATTCATTCTCCATATTATAGAGAAGTATCATTTCCTCTGTCAAATTTCTTATGTTTTGATCTTTATTTCATACTATACTATATAACCTCGTGCTTAATTCTTCACAAATAGTATCAAAGCTTAAAGTTTGATTTGTTCGAGATTTTGTTCTTGTCATGGCAACCATGAAGTATAATATTTCACTTTTAGATCGCAACAGTAGATTTTCGTTATAGTAGATGAAGATGCGAGCAGTGCTCCCTCAGATAGATTTGAATGAAGCTTTGTTGAGATTTGATAAGATACCCATAACTTGAACGTCGGAGGAGAAACAATGTAGGGATCGGAAGACTTTATTACATATTCATCTTCATCTTTCAAATAATATTCTTGAGGACGTTGTGCAAGAGAATACAAATGTTGCATTATGGTTGAAGTTGAAGCAATTATGCATGATGAAGAGTCTAATAAGCAAATTGAATTTAAATCAGTGCTTATATTCTCATCGTATGATAGAAGGTACATCACTTGTAGATCACCTAACTATTTTTAAAGAAATTTTTGTTGATTTATAAACTTTGGAGGTTAAATATGATGAAGAAGATTTGGGGTTGATTTTGTTGTGTTTATTGTCTACTTCATATATATTTTTTAAAAATATGATCATATATATTCGTTATACTCTTATCATTGAAGAAGTTTATGATGCTATATTTTAAAAGGAGAAGATGAAGCACCTTGTTGGATCTGAAGCTCATGGAGATGGCCCTATTGTTGATGGTGGTTATGTAAGGGGTAGATTAAAGTCTAACTTCAATAATCGTATTTGTAATTATTGCACGAAGGATCACATAAAGAACGATTGCTAAAAGTTGTAGAATAAGGAAAAATTGACTGCAAATCAAAAGGGAAAGAAACCAGAAGTTTCAAGTGGAACCGATATTATAGAAAACTGCCACAGAGATGGAGAACTTTTGATTATTTCTAACGGAGACTCCAAATCTGACAAGTAATGGATTCTTGATACAACTTTTAATTTTCATATGTGTTCCAATCGGGATTTATTTTCAACATATAAAACATTTTTGAAAGGTTTTGTGGTAATGGATAACAATGAACCTTGTGAGGTAGCTGATATTAGAAGGGTCAGAATTAAAATGTTTGATAGGATGGTCATAACACTCGATAAGGTTGGACATGTTCCAAATTTGAAGATAAATCGTATCTCCTTGAATACTCTTGATTCAAAATAGTACAAGTACACTTGTGAAGGTATAATCCTGAAGGTTAGTAAAGGTGTCCATGTTGTGTTGCAGGAAAGAAAATGACTCAGTTGTATGTCTTGCAGGGTTGTGCAGAATCTTTAAATATTAGTAAGCAGAAATTAGGTACATTGGTGGATATTCAGTTTGGTACTGTAACGTTGGAGTTTGATTTGAGGTATATGTTGAAGATTATAGCTTAGTCAAGTTTAGAGTTCATGGGTGACGCCGCTTTGTCACCACCACTAGTGGTGCCACAATATTCAATTGGTAGAGACGAACCTAGTAGAGATATCAAATAAATGCAAAAGTTGCCTTGTGTTAATATTGTAGGATTGGTTATGTATACTATGGTGTGTACTAGACCTGATAATACATGCTATTAGCATTCTAAGTAGATTTATGTAAAATTCAAGATATGAACATTTGACTGCTTTAAAATGGCTTTTAAAATACTTAAAAGGTTTCGCTGATTTAGGCTTGCATTTCAATTTTTATAAAGAGCGAGTTGTGCTAAGAGGATATGTTGATTCTGATTATGTTAGTAATAAAGATAATAGGAATTCAATAATTGCATATATGCTTACTTTGTGTGATACTTGCATAAGTTGGAAGTCTCANGCATTTCAATTTTTATAAAGAGCGAGTTGTGCTAAGAGGATATGTTGATTCTGATTATGTTAGTAATAAAGATAATAGGAATTCAATAATTGCATATATGCTTACTTTGTGTGATACTTGCATAAGTTGGAAGTCTCAATTGCAGTCTATTGTGACCTTATCTACTACATAAGCTGAATATGTAACTGCTACTGAGGCTAGTAAGGAGACTTTTTGGCTTAAAGGCTTGTGTGAATTGAATGAATTGCATAATCTTGTTGTTGTTATGCATTGCATTAGAGATATAAATTAAAAAGAGTCCATATTGCTTAAAAAAATCCCTACACAGTTTAATCCCGCTGATATGGGAACAAATGTACTTTCTCTCAACAAATTTAAATCATGTTTACAAATTTTAAGAATTGATACTGGGTAAACTTTCTGTTTGGTTTGCAAGAATGGATTCTTTGTAATACTGATGATGGTGAAACTGAAATGTTTTCGTTTACTTATATCATTGGCATCAAGGTGGAGATTTGATAGGCTGTGATGTCATTTATGATAATTGCATTTCAATTCTGTAGACTATGATGAAAACTGGGCTTGGCCTATTCTGGAATTACCTGGCCACTGCCTGATAACTCAAATAAAACTGGCCAATTTACCCAAAATTGAAGGACACGTGTGCTGCTCTGGGTCATCGATCGATAATTGAATCAATAGTGATGTGAATGTGTATTTATAGGGCCCGAACAGTTGCCTTAATCACTTTATCATTCTATTTTCTGTGTGCGAGAAATTTCTGGGTCCTTCGTGTATCGTCTCTTCCATTCCTTTGTTTGATTTTTTCATTTAGATCAAAGCTTCTAGTTTTGGTTGTAAAATCTGTGTGATTTGAATCTTAGTGAATCTTCGATTGAAGGCTTTATGTTGAGATCGGTTGTTTGATTTTGGCTTTCCATTGAGTAACTACGTTTGTTCTACTTTTAGAGTTTGGGTCCTTTGAGGCTATTTCTTTTGTACATAAAGTTATAATGCTTGTTCATGAGCTCTAAAGGATAATCGATCCATTGGTATTCATGAATGATAAGTGTAATTTTAACACTTATTAAGGATCTAAAATAATGACATTTGATAGTTCTGTTAACAAAATAAACTCTAAATTGTTGTATTTTATGTTTAATAGGTAAAACTCTTTCAATGGAAAAGGAATTGAAGAAATGAAGTAAAAATGGCAAAACTCTAATGTACAATGACCAACTTGCATTATATGAAAGAATTGAGAACTTGGAAGCAAACATTAATTTAATTTGACATTGAAATTAATTGGACCTCAATTTGGACTTTTAATTGTATTAAATATATAGGTGAATTAGGTTACACACACACACGGCAAAAGGGAGAATTGGGAGCCAACAAAAAACAATAAAAAAATAGAGAGAAGCAAAATATATGCACAGTCGGAAGAAAACATGAGACGCAGCCGGGAGAGCAGAAAACTGAAGCCAAAACTGCAAAGGAACAAACTGTGAAATCAATTATATATACATACACGTGGTTGGATTTGGGATATAAATAAAATATACTCACAGAAAACGAGGCAGGCTGAAGCAACAAAAAGAAATTATACGCACAGCATACAAAAAGACAATCACGCATTCAGGAACTGACAGCTTCAATTAATTCCAAATTTGTTCACGTTTGATCAATTTTCGATGATGTCGCTCTTCTTTTGCGTGTTTAATTTCAATATTATGTTATGCTAGATTTTTACAGTGCTAAGATATTGATGAACATTTCTTTTGAAATTTTTAGTATTAATTAATTATTTTTACGTTAATTTGTTTGAATGCGTGGACATTTATTATAGTTTAGTTTGATTTTCAATTAATTGGCAACTAGTTGAATTGTTTGAAGATTTTATTATTATCGAAAGATATTATAGGATCGTTAGCACATAGTAATAAATATTGTAAGATTCGATAGAGGATAGAGATATACCTTCATGCATTGCATAGTTTTTTTTAGATATTCTGGCTCATTTAATACTTTCTTATATGTTGGTATCTTTTATAGAGATATAAAAAGGTCTCATATAGGATTTTATTTAATTGCTATCGAGAGAAACTATTAAATAAATTTGAAACTTCAACAAACTCGCATGATAACAAATTGTCAATTTAATTGTTAAACTAAATATTGATAAACAGGGGGGATTCTATATCTTAGCAATGCATCTAAAAAATTTGATAAACTTTTACTTTGATTTATAGTATGTTGATAATTGGACATAGATTTATTACAAATTATTATTATTGCTATTCGATTAAGGCTACTATTAACTTGACTTCGATCAAATACGTAGTCCTCGTGGGTTCGACACTTTACACACTAATATATTACTTGATCACGATCCCGTTTACTTGCAAATTTTAAAATGGCCAAGTTTTTGGCACTGTTACATGGACTACTGTTTTTGATACATTAAGTTAATTTTACCTTTAATTTGAATTTTACTGTTTTTCATTAGTTTAGTTTTTTTTAAAAAAAAATTATTGTGTTTTCTGCTTACTTTTTTGAGAACGTGTATGCGAAATTCAAGAATTGGTGATCTTGCTCCATTTGACCCGGAGATTGAACAAACATTCAACCTTCGAAAAAGACAACAGTTTGAAACACGTCAAAAATAGAAAGAGAAAAATATGGCAGAGGAAAATCCAAATCAAATAGTCGTGGGAGCTAATCGAAAAGCAGCACAATTGAATGTGGTGGCAGCTAATGAAAATGTAAGGCTAATGGGAAAGTACATGGTTTCACCGGTCGTGGAAAGTCAATCTAGCATAGTATATCCGGCGTTTGGTCAGGCAAACTTCCACCTATGGACTAATATGATCAACATGTTCCAAAACGCGCTACAATTTTTTAGGAGAGTTTCGAAGTATCCCAACGCTCATGTATCAACTTTTGTGGACATGTGTGCAACTATCGAATGTCCAGGAGTGTTCAGTAAAGCAATCAAGCTAAGGCTTTTCCCATTCACTTTGAGAGACTCAGCCAGATAGTGATTAAACACATGTCCACATAAGAGTATTTCTGCATAGAACCAATTGAGTCGAAAGTTTCTTAACAAATATTTTCCACCTAAAAGGATTGCTAAGTTAAAAGACGAGATTCCAACATTGCAACAACTGGACTCAGAATGTTATTCGGATGCTTGAGAACGATACAAGGGTTTACTCTGTCAATGCGCACAACATGGATTGCAGAAGTGGCTTCAAGTATAGTACTTCTACATTGATCTGAATCCAATAAGCAGGGCTAACGTAGACTCCGCATGCGATGATTTTATCATAAAAAGAGCTACGGATCAAGTCTACCAAATCATGGAGAATCTTGCATTTACCAATGCACTTTGGCCTACTAAAAGGATGAGTGGATAGAGAGCTGTAGGGGTATTCGAAATTGATTCTTTGATAGCAATTTCAATACAGCTGGCATCATTGGCACAAAAGGTGGATCAAATGAATGTAGCTCAGGCAATAAGACCAAAATGCAAACATTGTGGAGGGAACCACGAGAGTGTCAATTGTAATGTAGGATTTCCTTTTGCTCGAACAATGGAGGATGTGAAATACACTCAGGATTTTCAATGGAAACAACACAATCAAAATCCTAACACTTATTACCCAGGCTAGAGAAATCACCCATGTTTTCGGTGGAGCAATAACCAGGGTGCTTAGATCGTACCACAACAAACTACACCGCCAGGTTATCAGTAGAATGAGAAGAAGTCTTCATTAGAAGATCTTATGACTAAATTGGTAGAAATATATGCTCAACACATGCAACGTACGGATAAGAGCTTGCAAATTCATAGAGCTGCCATAAGAAATTTGGAAAATCGGATGGGACAAATAGCGAAAGCACTTTCAGAGAGACCACTAGGAGCACTGCTTAGTGACACTTAGATAAATCCTAAATAGTAGGTAATGGCAGTGAAGGCCGTGGAGGAAGAACATATTGAGGAAATAACAACCCCCGGTGGAGTTCAATTGCAAGAGATTAATGTAAAGAGACCAGTTGTTACAAAAGAAAATGTATATACTACGATTGATGAGCAATTGGATGAATTTGAGTAGAACAAAGAAGTAGAGACAGAAAGAGCATCAGATTATATAAAGGCTAATGAAACCTCTCATACTAAAGAATTTGTGCCACCACTACCTTTTCTACAATGATTACAAAATAAAAAGTTCGATTATCAATTTGAAAAATTCTTAAATATGCTGAAAAAGCTCCACATCAATATCCAATCATCGATGTTATACGACAGATCCCGATGTATGCAAAGTTCCTGAAGGATATAATATCTAAGAAAAAAAGCTTCCAAACTGGGAAGAA
>CAIGRO010227968.1:0-11929 GCA_903798355.1 Fraxinus baroniana | reverse complement strand
ACTTTGTGGGTATTATTACTTTGTTTGTTATAAATTCAACCATTAGTTTTATTGAGGAGAACAATGTTGGCAACGCAGCAGCAACTCTCATTGCCCGTCTTGCTCCAAAAGTTGAATGATTTGCCTTGTTTATTTTTATCTGCTAAATAATATGAATTACGATGTAGGTTCTTAGAGATGAGAGGTGGCGTGAGGAAGATGTTGGGATTTTAGATCCCGGTGATATAATCAGTATTAAACTGGCGATGTTTATTTTTTTTAATATATCACAANCTATCATATGATGCTAAGGTAACATTCTTTTTACTTTTACAATCTCCAAGATCCTTGATTTCATTTAGAGATGGATGCAATATACACACCTTTTTGGTTTAATAGCAGCAATTTGAATTGCAAAATTTTCATTATCTATTGCTTGGTGAATACCTTGAAATTTTTTGTTTTAGAAACTGAATTCTTTTTTCTTTTTATTAATAACAAATTAGTTCTTAAACAAAACTATTAAATATAAACTAAGCAAACGTGCATTGCACGTTGCTTACACCTAATATTCAATCAAAATTCCTTTCCATACCGAGATTAGTGTCAAACGTCTTAATTACAGTTGATGTTCAATATTATTTGTTATTTTTTTGAGTTTTTGTCACATTTTTTGAAATTTTATTGCTTTATTGAATAGCTTCAAAATTAAATAAATATCTTGGATAATAAAAGTGAAACATAATCACGAAAATACAAGATGCAAAAAATAAAAATAAAAATAAAAAATCAACCACCAACTAAATCTATTTTAAGGGTTTGATTGGTATTAAATATTTTTTGTCACTTTTGAGTGTTTGTTAATTTTTATAGAATCTGTTACCTTTATAAGTTTTTTTTTTTTCTTTTTAACTTTTTTTGAAATTCTGTCATTTTATTGAGGGCATGTTTGGACTTGATTAAAATTTGATTTTAATTTAAGTCAAAGTCAAACAATCAATATCAATCACATCTTTCATATATCCCACATATTTTCAACCATGTATTTCAAAAATTTCTATCACAATCTACTTAAAATTTGATTTTAATTTACACTAAACACCATCTGAATTGCTTCCATATTTGATGTCACACAAAAGGAGACGAAGTAGAGATAATGCGGATTATGACATACAATGATTGGATGTCAAATGAAAGACACGCCATATGCTGATTGTAGAGGTGAAGATGTATTTGATGAGTTAAGAATAACCAGTAAATGACTTTCAAAATGTCTGATGATAAGTGATTTGCATAGGACTAACAAACTTTGATTAACTTTGATGTTGTTTATACAATTTTTTTTTTTTTTTTTGACATTTGCATTTTATGATATTTTCATTAAAAAATGAGATAGCATATAGTGTCAATTTTTAATTAAATTGTCACATGCAATCAATTTCTAATAGTCCGTTTGATTGCAAATGTGAAATTTGAGTGAAAAAAAAATGTTTTACTGAGAATTGAGTTGCCTAAAATTTGTTTTATTGGAAATTGTAATTAATTGTGTTTGATTGGTATAATTTTCCACCTGGAACATGTTGAAAGTTTGATGTCCGTTTAACTTTGTTTTTCATGAAAACTGTCCATTAAAGTAATAATTTTTTTTACCATTGGGTCTAGTATTTGTTCCAATTGCCAAAAAAGAAAAAAAAAATATCATACCGAATACCATTCGTTTGATTTTGTTTTGCTTGAAAATTATCAATAAAAGTGATAAGTTTTTTTTACCTTTATTTCTAGAATTTTTTCTAATTGCCAAAGAAAAAGGAAAAAAAAATAATTTGTGCTATCAAACATGATGAAAAGTGGGAAATGGAATTCAATTTCCATTTTCCTTGAAAAATTAGTCTTATCAAAAGGGGCTAATAGAATAATACATCTTTGGCTAAGTTTTCAATGTACTTGTAAAAATTTATTTAGATATTTGCGTTAAATGTGAATTAGATTTCATGGTGGAGAAATGTACTTCACTTTTTAGTCTCACTTAACTTTATATTGTATTTTTTATTTTCAAAACACTTTTCATTTGATTTTTTTAAAAGATTCGTGTTTTTAGGGATATTTCTGTAAATTGCCTTTATAATTCAAATAAAAAGAGAGAAAAATTCATATCTAAGGTATATTATTTACCTCAATTCAAAAGTAAGGTGAGTAGTTTGAAAAATTCAAAAATCAGGTATGAATTTAATTAATTAAAAATATTTATTAAATAAAAATAATAAAGTCACAATTTGTTATTAATGGTCACGGATTCATAATTTTAAGTCACAAATTTATTTACGGGTTACATATCACCAAAGAATTTTTTATCATAGATTATTTCGAAATCACAAATTAAAAAATTTGTACGTTACAAATTATTTCTAGGTCACAGATAAAAAAAATTTTACGTCACATATTATTTCGAGGTCACAGATTTTAAATTAGTTGGTCACATGTTATTAAATTTTTAGGTCACAGTTTAGAGAGAAAAATTAATATCTAAGGTGTATTCTTTACCTCAATTCAAAAGTAAGGTAAATATTTTGAAAATTCAAAAATCAGGTATGAATTTAATTAATTAAAAATATTTATTAAATAAAAATAATAAAGTCACAATTTGTGAGTAATGGTCACAGATTCATAATTAAAAGTTATAGATTTATTTACTGGTCACATATCGCCATTTTTTTTATCACGGATTATTTCGAGGTCACAGATCAAAAATTTTGTACGTCACATATTATTTCGAGGTCACAGATTTTTAAATTAGTTGGTCACATATTATTAAATTTTTAGGTTACAGTTGAGTAATTGATCACAAATTAACAAGTATTTGGTCATAAACTCCCAAATATTTGGTCACAGACTACCGCCACTACTACTAAGGCTACTTTTTGACCACCTTCGCCACGCCACCACCATTTGCAACAGCACCAACAAATCCGCCACTATCTCCAACACCACTACCACCACATCAAACACATCACACCACAACCATCAACCACCACAAATCAAAACAACCAACAAAAAATCAAACACGGCTGCGATTTGAAATACACCGCATCATATCGCACCAATAGAGAGACATCACCAATCCGCCAATTGCAAACAACAACAGTCAATCCGCCACACCCACGATGTCGAAGCAACACACCTATACCCCAGCAGCGTCGCATTATAAACCTACTACTATGTCACCGCAAAATCACAACCACAAACCACTACACCCACAGCAGTGTCGCCTGTTGCAACAGGGGGAGGGGGTGAGGGGGAGAGAGATTAGGGTTAGGGTTTTTTATATCACTTGATTTTTGAATTCCAATCTTCAAACTCCTGAAATTATGTAATTTCCTTATAAAAAGACTCAGCCCAACAATCCAATGGATCTTCTTAGCCCCATAATAAAGAAATCACAATGTTAAGAGGGAAAAAAAAAATCATAACCATCATCATTTAAGTTAATGTTTCGACAATTATCAAATTTAGAGAAAGTTTGCAGCAGTTAACATTTTTTTTTTTTTTTAAAGAAAAGAAGATAACAATGAATTTATATAATATAAAGAATGTGCAAATTTGATGGTACTCATCATATTCCGGATTTCATCAAAGTAGTTATGACCTTGCTACATGTACAAAACGGTGTACAAAATGGTGTCCAAAATGGCCAAGTGACGACCCCCTATTGGAGGGGCGACTGTTGTACCCCTAGAATAATCCAGTAGTTATTCTTGGTTCATATTATCTGTGCAGAAATCAGTACACAAACAAAATGAAATTATTAACGAATTAATATTGTTTATCTTTCTTCTTTTGTTGTGACAAATATAGAGAAATAAGAAAAAAAAAACAATTTGACATCTAATACAACAGCCCATATTACTAGTGAACTACATACTAGGAATGTGTGTGGTAGGGATTAAAATCAGATTAAAATTGAAAATATAGCCGTTATTGTTGACTTTTATTAGACGGGTGGGACCCAATAACGGCCATATTTTCAATTTTAATTGGATTTTAAGCCGTACCAAACAGGCTCATAGTTATTATTAGTCGTTATTGTTGACTTTTATTAGACGGGTGGGACCCAATAACGGCCACATTTTCAATTTTAATTGGATTTTAAGCCGTACCAAACAGGCTCTAGAATTTGTAACATTATTCGTGTAATCCCCTATGCTATTTGTTTAAAATTTATTTATTATCTCTAATATACATGCACATATCTCTATTTATTTTCGTAACCTCAGTCGTCTATGCTTCCATGAGATGCGACATGCTTGTCTTTGTGTCTTCATTTTCCTCTAAGCCCTTGTTTGGGCCACATTTTTTTTTTCATTTTCATTTTTCTACTCATTTTCAACCACACATTCTCCAATAAAATTATATTTTCCATCATATCAATAACTTTTCCTTCTTTTTCAACCACATATTCCCCATTACATCAATAAAAAAAATGCATTTTTTTTGAAATAATGTGCACCAAATGGGGGCTAAGATTGTGAAGAATACGGAAATAAAATGAGTCGATTTTGACTTATGTCTCATCCTCAATAGCATTTAGCCCCCGTTTGTCTCTCATTCTTTAAAAAACTTTTTCCATATACTCATATTCAATCAATCACGCATTTACATAATAAAATATTTTATACGTAAACCCAAAATTTTTCCCTACTTTTTTTTGATGTGTAAGAGGAAAAATTCACTATTCTCGCACTTTTCCTAGAGTTTTCTTAATACGTGCCTTTTATCATTAGTAAAATTTTTATAATCTAAAATTAGTTATACGCACATATAACCGATCTTTTAAGAACCGGTATTTAGCTTATACTAAGCACTCGGACGACATGACACACTACAATAGATGGTATGAGATAATGATTGATTACACCACCTATTGTAGCTTGCCGTGTCACTTCGTGCTTGGGAGATCAATTCTGATACATACGTAGTGTCCAAAAAAAAAAAAAAGGTTTACTCCATGTTTAGAAACAAATAATTTATTCTTTTATCATTTCTTAAATGTTTCTACCTAAAATAGTTGTTCACCTGTATAATTTGTATCGGAGAATTTCAGAAGAAATCAACATATGAAATGAATATATAAGAATTTTTTTTTTTTTGCACAGAAACAAAAAATAAAGAAAATACCGAACAAAAAGAATACTTATTCAACCTGAAGGAATATACATGGATTTGATGGGAAATATTCATTTTTCTTTATATTTTTAATTCATCATCCGTATTCCGTATAGGAAAGTTAATAGATAGATGTATGGGGAAGTTACAGTTTTACGTATACTGAATGAAAACAATGGTTAAAAACGCTGCAAAATTCGAAGGCCTGAGACAATGCTGCTGAAAAGAATATGATGGGATCAAATTGCTATAAGAATTATAATCTTGGACCAATAGTATAATTTCCCCCCAAAAGAATTGACAGAAAATGGAGGTGTAAAAAATCTTGAAAAGACCAATAGGGCTTAGCAGAGGTTTTGATTTCTTCTTCTGCAACCTCTTATCTGCAACTCCACACACACACACACACACACGCAAGAACATCAATCACTCTGGCTTCCACAGCTCCCTTTTCTCCGAGCCCCAGAGCTCAACTCCACCGCACCTCTTCTTTTTCTTCTTCTTCCTCTTCATGGAAACGCCACAAAAATCTCAACTTCCTTTCAATTTCACCCTTGGAACTTCCCGTATTCTGTCAAAATCTCGACCATTCCTCTTATTCTTTCCCTCACACCCTCAAACTTCCTATCCTTCGTAATGCCGCCCCTCTTCTTTTACCCCCTTTATCTGACTCCGCGGATGATAATTATGTGGAATCCCACCAAAATTTATCAAATTTGCAGCTAATCCCATTTGGGATTAGCTCGAATTTGACCAAAGAATCGAGTAAAAGAGTTTTCATCCAAGACCCACCGTGGGTTTCCTCGCTTTTCATGAAAAATTTGTTCATTCGAAGCAGAAATAAGAATGGGGTCAAAATAGAATATCAAGAAATGGAGAGGCGCAAATATTATCTACTAAGAAGGAGACAGATAAAGGTGGAAACTGAGGCGTGGGAGGATATGGTGGAGGAGTACAAAGAATTAGAGAGGGAAATGTGTGAGAAAAAACTGGAGCCGAATTTGCCTTATTTTAAGAAATTGATCTTGGGGTGGTTTGAGCCGTTGAGGGCAGCTATTGAGAAGTAACAAAAGTCCCATAGGTCAAAGAAACATAAGACAGTTTTTTCGCTTTTTATTGATGCTTTGCCCGCAGATAAAATGGCTGTCATTGTGATGCATAAGATAAATGGGGCTATTGATGATGGGGGGAAAGGATGATAGGTGCGTGCGTGTTGTGGAGGCTGCAATTCAAATTGGGGTTGCAATTGAGCATGAAGTGAGTATCTAATGTAAAATGTTTCCGATGGTATTTTAGGCATTATGGTTGTTTAAACTAACAATATATAAGAACTTGTGTTTTGTAATCTATGCTGTCCTTTTTTGAGTAAAATTGTTGTTTGTTTGGTTCTGAGTATTCTGACTTCTGGGTTAAGACTTTGCAATTAAGATGATGTTAGCACATCGTTACTGTTGACGATGTTAGTAGCTTAGTTTATTTTGAAGTTTGTAAAAATGAATGAAGTCAGCATAATCGTCGTATTCATTATTTCTCAAGCCATTAACTGAAAGATTTTACTCTTGTTATTAGCAATATTCTATTAATAATAATTTCATTAATGTGAATTGAGGTTTCTTTTGGGGTGAAATTTACTAAACAGACAATGATGGAGAAAATCTGGTACTCAGATGGTTCTGAGACGGAAACACTTCAGGTAGAATTAGAGTATCTTATGGGACTTGTTTGATGAGCTTGGATGAGGTGGGAATAATAGATAAACTCTGAAGGCTTTGCATTGTCTCTTTGGTGTTCTGTTGTGATGATTTCAATCAAATTAAACTTATATACTCATCCAATGGTAAATGAAGTTGTTGACTTTGTAACTTAGATAATTGTATCAAGTGGTTTAACCAGCTACCCAAGCTAAGCAATTCACAACAAGAGCAGTTAAAAATTCATTTGAGCAGACAATGTTATACATGTGCACGATGTTGTGATGTTCACATAACCGAATTATTTTGTTGAAGGAAAGTAACAGGACAACCTCTTTTTTCAGAAATTTCTCTCTTTGATAAAAAAAAACGTAACATTAATAGAAACAAAATCTAAAAATGTGCATCCAGGTATGAAATATATGCCTATAGTTTAAAAAAAAAAAAAAAACAAATTCTCTGTGCAGCACGGAGACTGGTGCGCACACGGAAATTTGGATTAAACAAAAAGCTATATTCAAACTCTAAGATCAAAATAAACAGATTCTTACACAAATCCTCCAACCAATCTCCAGGCAGAGTCGTATAATTTAAGGGAAAAATTTTTACTAATTTAATTAAAAAACTTACGAGATCATTGATTAGGAGGTTCGGTGGCGACGAAGGCTGGAGGAGAGGGTGGCGATGAAGGCGATTTGTTGATGTTGAGAGAGAGAGAGGAGAAAGTTAGGGCAAAGCCGAGCGAGAGATGAGAGGAAGCTGTGCGCGAGAGAGAGAGAGAAAAGAAAAGGAGTGAAAAGATTTGACTTGTGTAGTGGAATGTTAAAGGGTGTGAGCACGTGGGTGAGTAGGTGAGTGGGTAGGTAAAAAATCTAATGCAAGGGTTTTAATTAAATGGAAAGGCAAGGCAAAGATTACGACTTCAGTACGTCTATTTTATCTCCCTATATATTTACTATTACATAATAAATGCAAATGTAGATACAAATTTTAATATTTTTCAAACAGGTATAAAAAATACTCTCAAATCACTACGAAAAAATCAGTTAGGTCACCATTGTTTAAAAAAGTTTCTTCATGATTTGTTGGAAATATAGACTTCGTGACAATTCTATAAGAGACTTGGTTAATCAATGTCAATTTGGGTTAACCATTAACACATTTAATTTAATAAGCTTTTTATTGAATTATTTCATTTGTGTTCTTCAATTTAAACTCATAATTCTTCGTATAAAATTGTGGGATTCAATTAAGCTTTTGTTTGGCTGCGATTTTTCCATGTAAGGTGAGGCTAAAAAAATGAGTAATCATGTCTACAGAACAATGTGGAATGAAATAATTAGATAAGGTCAAGCTTGTGCATACTGCATAGTAATATAAGTAGCTGTAAGTCAGAACATTAAAATTGAATAGTAAAAAGTAAAGAATTATGTGTACCTTCGTCACATGTCTAGCAGTAAAATAAATGTATTCATTGCTAAGTTATTCGAACACTTTGAAATGAATAACAGAATAAAATGGGAAAACATGTATTAATAAGTTGAGCAAATTTTGGGCTCATTGACTTTATTGGCCATTCTTGTAGTCCATGGTTCCTTTTTTTCATTTATGTCTACATGTAGCAATATAGAGAATTTAGAAAACAGGAGACATCAAATAGCTTTTGCACAAACGATTCAATTTGTAGAATATATTGGACTTGGCTTTCCGATGATCAAATCTATACCAGATTGCAGCATGTGCTGCCAAATCCACTAGCTAAGGATGGGGAAGAAGTATAAGATCATTTATCTTACAATAAATAAAGAGCAAGAAATCTAAGCTGGGTTTACATTGGACTTGGTTTTCCCATGATCAAATCCATACCAGATTGCAGCATGAGCTGCCAAATCCACTGGCTAAGGATGGGGAAGAAGTATAAGATCATTTATCTTACAATCAACAAAGAGCAAGAAATCTAAGCTGGGTATAGAAATTTAGATTCCGTAACTTTTGTTTCAACAGATATATAGTAAGAATGAATTCTCTTAGAAGGAACAAGTCTATAGATATAACTTTTTTTTTTTATGAATTACAAAGAAAACACAAATCACATATCTCAAAAGTGACATCTTCTGGCACCTGAAAACGATTACTCATCATTTGATATTATCTGGTACAACATCTACTCCAGTCAAGATGACAAAGCAAATATCATCTTTGAAACCACATTTACATAAATAACATTGACAGACAATCAACGTTTTTAGTAACAAGTGACCTTTCCTGGCGAATATTTATGATAGCACAAGTACATGAACTATTCCAATAGCACAATTCACAAAAAAGAACAAAAAAAGAGCCTGAAGCATACCTCACAATTCACAGTGAGGAACTGAAAAGAAAAGAAGAGATTTATCACTTCAATCTCCATTGAAATTCATCTCTTCGTGAATTAAAGAAAACATGAGTACACTTGTTCATTTACTTTCACATACCATCTGACAACTACAACAAAAATTAAAACTGAAATAAACATATTATAAATAAAATAATACTTGAACTAAAGCTTGCCCAACCTAACATCTAACTTTCTATAGCCCAGGTTAAATACGAAATCTTTTATCTTTTATTCCTCTCCTTTTTCATCATCTAATCTTCATCAGCAGATGGCTTTGATGAACCACCAGGCTTCTTAGGTAGCAAAAGGTTGTGAATGTTTGGCATCACTCCACCATTGGCAATGGTCACATCCCCAAGAAGATTGCTCAGTTCCTCGTCATTTCTCCATTACCAATTGAATGTGCTTTGGTATTATCATAGTCTTCTTGTTGTCCTTTGCTGCATATCCATCCAATTCAAAAGGGGAAGCAGACGGTACAGGTAACACGCAGCAGAAGCATTTGATGTTTTCTAGTCACTGTCTCCAGCACTTGTTTGACCATAATCTATTTTAGCATCTGCTGAATTGTTCCATCCTCTAATAGCTTGCGTGTTACGTGTACCGTCTGCATCCCCTTTTGATTGATTCCAACCTGAACTTCAACTTCGCTTTCACCATTGCTACTTTTCCATCCTTCACTGATATCCTTCGAATTTTTTTTCCAGGCGTACACTTTGTCATCAACAGAATCATTTCTGTTATTCCAATCACTGAGCTCTCTGCCTCTAAAACCATCACCCTTAACAAGAAATCCTCCTCCCTTGTCAGGTCTATATCTTCCTCCTTCCCTCTGTTATTCTAGTCATAGTCTTGTACCGTGTCGTACTTGTAGTGGTAATTGCAAAAGCTTCAGCCTGCGGATAATAGGAAACAGAAAATAGGTAATTTGATTTGTATAAGATTTTCTGGTATATTGTTCATTCGTGCATAATTAGACGTCATTATTTTGATTTAGTTTTCTACATTTGTTTTTTCATCAATGCATATCTAAATTTTTAAATCTTCAAACTGAGCATGTTTGTCTCCTAAAAATTATAGTTTTATGGAATTAACTAAAAGTGGAAATTAATGAAAGTGTAAAAATACAAATAAGAGAATGAAAAATGAAAGAGAATGAAAAAGAAAAAGAAACGAAGACTTACTTGATGTAACACCATCATCATTTTTTTTGTTTTTCTGTGCGAAACCAGAATTATAGTGTAGGAGGAAAGTATTCATTCCAGCATAGATCAACTGCTAATTTTTGTCTGTAAATTGGCATTCTATCTGAAGAGATCGATTCTACTGGATATCCAAAAATCAAGCATTCTATATACTTCAGCAGGAAAATTGGACAGTTTGGCCTAGAATGAAGTGGTATTAATTAGATTAAATAAACAATATAAGTAAAAAATGAAGTTGTAATAAAGAAGAAAAAAATGACTTACCCTTTATTTGCACACGGTAAACCAGGCACGATTTCTACTCTCATTTTTTTCTGTCTATTTTTTTTAATGCCTGTGTCGACAAAAAATGCTGATGCTAGCAGTAGGTACTGGATAACATCCAAGACTGATTTGGCAGACTGTAAGATTTGATGTTTTGCAATAACAATATTACTACAATCATATATCATACATTTCCATTCACGCAAATTAATATGGATTAGATACCAATTTAAACCCGCATGCTCGCAGGGAATCAACAGAGAATTGCATGATGTCCATGCTTTACCCCACGGTGGTACAAAACCGCTGACATATGTTTCTAAACGCTGGGTATCAAGGAAATGTTGATCTTTGCTCAGAGTTTTATCTTTTATGCTTTGCTGCGTCTTACAGTGGATATCACAATTGAGTTCAAACCCGAAATCTAGAAGTGCATATTCTTTTGAACCAACATTGGAAGTGTTAATACATCGTCTCAACAATGTGAGCTCTTCTTCAAGAATCTAGTGAAGAATAAATGTAAATTAATTATTAAGCGCATATGATAAAATATATTAGACTAAAGGAAGTTTACTAACTCTAATATGGATGTTTTGTGTTATATCCATGATAGCTTCCAATGTATCTTTTGTTAAGAAATAATCACATCCATGCCTCCATTCCTCACTGCAGGATATACTTTGAATCAGTAGAAATATATATAAGCAAGATTATTTTACGTAAGGTATTGAGTATTTACCTGGATGGACTTTTTAGCATCCAATCTCTTAGTTGTTCGTACTTTTCCACAGGGTAATCTTCTAAAGGAAATCTCTTATGAAATTGTATATCTATACCCTGATTTTTTGCTTGAGAAGTTGAAGTTCTATGAATAGAAGTATTTTGTTGAAGAGAAGACATGGCAGTTTGAATGTTGGATTGCCATTCTGATAACTTATTAAACATGCTGTTGTTTTCTTCACCTATGTATGACGTCAATGAACTCATACCAGCATTGAAGCAAGTCTGTATGGTTAACTGCAAGTTTTCAACGTGTTCTTGTTGCTTCTTCTGTTGTTCTTCGAAGTGTTCTTTCTGGCAATTTTGCTGATGAAGGAGGCTCTCTGTTTTGAATGTGTTTAACAAATTTGTTACATCAGATCTTACGTGTTGTCTATGAAGATTAAGCATTTTTTGCATGTCTTCTCTGTTGTGTTGTCTATGCACATTCAACATATCTTGAATTTCTTGTTTGGTGACATAATTAGATT
>CAIGRO010227949.1:0-21297 GCA_903798355.1 Fraxinus baroniana | reverse complement strand
TTTTTTTTTTTTTTTGTGTTTTGTCCTGTTTTTAGCTTGAATTCATAATGTCTCAGCTTCTTATGTTTATTTTTCTTTTGCTGAATTAGCTAACAGTGAATATAGTTACTCAATATTCAGATTTTTTAGCCTTTTGTCTGAATTGATTGTGTTTTGCTCAAATAGGTGATAGGATTTTTGTTCAGGATTCAGATTTTCTTGATTTTATGTTATTTGATGNTTATTTTTCTTTTGCTGAATTAGCTAACAGTGAATATAGTTACTCAATATTCAGATTTTTTAGCCTTTTGTCTGAATTGATTGTGTTTTGCTCAAATAGGTGATAGGATTTTTGTTCAGGATTCAGATTTTCTTGATTTTATGTTATTTGATGGAGGAGAAGTATATTTTTTTAGTCGACAAGTAGCTGATTCAGCTGCATCATAAAATGTAGTGACTGCAGATTCTGTTATTAAAAGCATAGGAATTTGTTTGGATGTATATGTTATTCTATTTAGATTCTTAGATTATTGATGAATTCAGACTTGTTTGTGGGAATTATTTGAGTCAGAGATGGAAATAAGTTATTTTTACTATCTAATTTACTGATATTTGCTTTCAATCTAGTAGTAATATAGTTCATTTGTCATTTTGTTGCAAGTGTTGTATGTTTTGCCTGATAGTCTTTCCCACTGTGTTCAGATTCGCTCGTTAGTACCCTCGGCCATGGAATCGGAATTAATTATGGTCAAATTGCTAACAATCTCCCTCCGCCATCCCATGTGGTATCTCTCCTTAAATCTCTCAACATGAGCAGAGTGAAACTTTATGATGCCGATCCAAATGTGTTAACTGCATTCGCCAATACAAATGTTGAGTTTATAATTGGACTAGGGAACGAGTATATGGAGAAGATGAAGGATCCTGCTCAAGCACAGACATGGATTCAACAGCACGTACAACCTTATATTTCTCAAACCAAGATCACTTGTATTACTGTGGGAAACGAGATACTCACGAGTAATGATAATCAGTTAATGTCTTATCTACTACCAGCTATGCAGACTATGTACACTTCTCTTGAAAATCTTGGGCTAAGCAAGCAGGTATATGTGACAACAGCCCACTCGACTGGAATCTTAGGTAATTCATTCCCTCCTTCTGCAGGCGCATTCCGACAAGATCTTGCGCAGTATATCCAGCCCATACTAGGTTTCCATTCACAGACGGGATCACCATTCCTTATAAATGCGTATCCCTTTTTTGCATACAAAGATAACCCCGGTCAGGTTTCACTAGAGTATGTACTTTTTGAGCCTAATCCCGGGATGAGAGATCCAGTTACAAATCTGAAATATGATAACATGTTATATGCACAAATTGATGCTGTTTATACGGCAATCAAAGCAATGGGACATACGGATATACAAGTTAAAGTTTCTGAGACAGGATGGCCTTCTAAGGGGGATACGAATGAGGTAGGTGCTTCAGCAGATAATGCTAGATTATATAACACTAACATGCTGAACCGGATACAGCAAACTCAAGGTACTCCAGCGAAGCCTACAGTCCCAGTCGACATCTACGTTTTTGCACTTTTTAATGAGAATTTAAAGCCCGGTCCATCGTCTGAGAGGAATTATGGGTTGTATTATCCTAATGGTTCTCTAGTTTATGATATTGGATCAATATCAGTATCAGCATCAGCATCAGCATCACCAACACAAGGTTATTTTCCACTTCCACAGATGAATTATTCAGCTTCAAAGAAAAATGTAAGGAAATATCTAAACTTACATGAACTCATCTAGTTTTTTTTTGCCTGCATCATTTTACTTTTCCATTTCAGCCTAAAACAGAAGCTTTAGATGGTACTAGACATTTTCAAAAAGAAAAATAAGCTAAATTCTTGTTTAGTACATTGATGACTTCCAGAGTACCATGTTCTTAAACATGCACATAATGACTCAATTGAGGAACTGTTTGAATCAGTCTAATGATATCTTTTCCCTTACTTTTCAGGTCTTATCTTTCTTTAATATTCTCCTTCTCCCCGTAGCTTTTTTAGTATGTGCCCTAAAGAAGGGATGAATCAAGAAAATAAGAAGCCGAATTTTAACCTGGTTCATTGGGCCGGACATTAAAGGTAAGAAGATCAACACCTTTTACTTTCTTTTATCTCCTTAGTGATGTTTGCATATGAAGATATGGTATCCTCCATACCAATACATTTACATGGTACTGATTTTGTTAGAAATTTAAACCTTATAAATCGACATAAGTGGATAACAGTGTTTCATTAATTTTTATCCGTTGGATGATCAAGATTCTTCAAACACCAGCTGCAAAACTTCAAAAAGTTCGGACCACTTAAAAAAGTTTCACAGAATCTATTTTCAGATTTGTAGCCACTATAAAAGAATGTGAAATTGGTTGCCTCTAATTCCGTTCAGTATAATTGATAAAAGAGCTCTAAAACATAATTCCTGAGCTTCATTGAATATTTCCGAATTATTGGGTTCAGCCATCAACTTTTGAAGTTCGTTCATAATTCTTGTCTGGTACGCGATACAGAACAGAACAAAACTTGATTACGTATAATATTTTAGCTTGCACGCCATAAGAGAATCAACCCAAGTGTGAAGCTGAGTTGTTGCTCACGCATTATCTTTTTTCTGCAATTAGTCAAACGGAATGTTGTTGTCGTGCATATCTCATGCAATACATCACCTGCTTGTTTGATAGTCGATTCTGGAGGTCGACCGGCTGTATCACTAGCTTTAAGATAACTATCATTTATCATTGAATATTAAAATAATGAAAATAAGTATCTTTTCTCTCCACTTGAAATAATGCATATGAATCTCATCACGAAACAATTCCTATCTTCTCCTGTACAAAAGTCCACACCAAATTCTATCATACTTTAGCAATCTTGGACTTTTTTAATCAACCGCCTAAGTTGAAAAGTACTTATTTTGTCTCCTACTTTTTTCCTCTAGCCAAAAAGAATCTTTGCATCACTATTTGGTAAAGTAGCACTGTGGTTTTCTGGTGTCAACTTCACATCAATTTCAGGGTTGCAACCTTTGGCCTTGCAAGAATCAGATTTTTTCTTGACTTCGAATAAAGCTTTTAAACCTTAAAATCTCTCCTTGATTTAAGGATTAACGTAATTTTTTTACTTCAGAAATTTTGTTCAGTTTCTAAAGATTTTTTATTTATTTTTTTTCTTTAAAAGTTTATAGCTGTATACCTCTTTCTGGAGCTATAGCATCGTTGTGATGCTCAAGCCACATACATGGTTTGCTGCTTTCAACATTATGGACCCCTGTTTTTTTTATTTTTCTGTGTTTCACGTCAGCACGCGACTTAAATAATATAAGATTGACAGATCCCATGTATTTGTTTCGATAAATTCACACTGGCAATTGTCTATATGCTACCAAATCCGCCAAACCTATTATTTATGGGGGTCCAACGATGTTGAAACTACCAATCAAACGATGCCATGATGACTTTATTTGAATATGATTTTCATCTATTATTAATTAGTTGAACCACACACAAGATGTTTGGTATGAATTTTTAGGAAACATATGGCAAATAATGCACTAAGCTTTACCTTTATGGTAGGACGTTGCTTTAATTTTAATAGGAGATTATAGCATACAATCAATAAAATGTAAGCATGCTTTTTTATTAACTTTTTTTTGTAAGTTACTCTTTTTGACAGGAAGCTATTTCTCTTTTCTATCTCTGTTGCTAGTGAGTTAAGTTTTACATGGTCTCCAGATGACTGCTGAACTTACAATTTACTTGCTTGTCTATTTGCAGGGAGTCGAGCATCAGTAAATCTATCAGAAACCGAGAGAGAATTTCATAAACATACGGTCATATTGTATCCTTGGAGAGAAACTCGAAATAATAAAGGGTTGTATCAGCAAACACTGATAGATTATCACTTAGAGGAGAGTTTACTGCCACATTCGATATGTAATACTATTGTTTTTATGAATATCTACAGTTTAGGATTGCTATTTATTTATTAAATTTCTTGCTGATTCCATCAAATACAATTATAGTTAAATCTTTATTGAAATTAGTCCTTGGAAAGTTTGTGTGGATATACTTGTATGCATGTGACACAACTGTTGGCGGCCATCAATGACGAGAAACTGTCCGAGGTGGTCGGCGATGGTCACAGGTGGCTGGTTTTGATTTGCCGTCGCATTTGTGAAAGTTAAAAATTATGTGATTAGGTCTAATGGGGAAAGTTTTATACCGAACCTACCATCCTATAAGAATAATGCTAATAGTGAGTCATTATGGTAGTCTCCCTACTGTGTATTATGCTTTAGAAAAAAAAAAATCAAATGGACTTCCTCATTAATAATGAAACAATCACGCGTAGGATAATTATTGTGATCGCTAACTACAAAAGTATTATTCTTATAGAATACTGAAAGGTCTCAAATGAGATAAAAAAGTTAAAATATTCTCAAATCATTATGATCTAGTATTGCATACCAAGACGAGTAACTTTTTAAATAGAAATCTTAGTTTTCTAAAAAATAAAAAAAAAAACCATCACTCTTCTTTTTCTTCTTCCTAAAGATGAAGTCA
The DNA here is from genome assembly GCA_903798355.1 of Fraxinus baroniana. NCBI lineage: Eukaryota > Viridiplantae > Streptophyta > Magnoliopsida > Lamiales > Oleaceae > Fraxinus > Fraxinus baroniana. Next base: position 16,692 of record CAIGRO010227949.1, on the reverse strand, counting down.
GTCCATTAGTTGTGAAAATTTAGTGAATAATTCTTCATTACCAGAAGAATTCTTCACAAGGCCCCTCACTGTAGCAGGGCCCCACCCAATGTATTAAAAAAATTGTGGCCCCCACCCCCATGTGTGTATCCTGGCTGTAAGAGAAGAATTCTTCACAAGTCCCTCACTGTAGCAGGGCCCCACCCAATGTATTAAAAAAAATTGTGGCCCCCACCCCCATGTGTGTATCCTGGCTGTAAGTGTAGCCTCTCTCAAATTTAGTAGTAGTAGTGGATCTTGCAGTAAATCTAACAAAGAACAAAACTAAATTGTTAAAAAAAATAAAAAATTCATGTAATCGACTCTAAATTTTTTTAAGAGTAATGTTTAATCCTTGCTTTTAAAATCTTGTAGTATCCTACTATCCTTGATGATGAGTTTAATAGAGGATGAAAAATAAATCCATTTGATTATTTCTTTTTAATTATTAAAATAATGACTAAATTCTCCCGTAAATCAATGCATTTTCATGATGTCACACAGAGCGACTACCATAGTCACTCACCATGAATAGCATTCTTCATTCTATAATTCACCATTAAACAATTCTCCCGGTTAAATCCTATTGAAACTGATTTCTAGCTTGAGTTGCAACTTAGAATAAAATTGAAGAAGTCCAACAAGGGAAACAGAAAATGCAACCAACAATATGCACATATAAATGCTCATTAAAGACATAACAAAAGAAATAATCCTATAAAAATCACTGAAATTCAAACACGTCTATTCAGAGTGTGCATTAATCATACCTTAAATGCTTCACGTTTTACTGACAGAAGCAGTAATCATCAGCCCTGTTTGAGATAAAACTCGAAAATCCACGGCATGTAGTCTCAAATTATTCTCTTACCTCTCCGTAACAAATCTTTGCCATGAGGGCAAGCCCAGATTCTTTCCCACAGCATCAGTTACACCAAATTCCATTTATGCCCAACAATCCATATCGAAATCAGTTCGTTCCTACAATCACTTTCATCTAATCATCTTATTTATTATTCTAGATACTTTTCAAATACTCTCTTAACACATGCAAAAATAAGGAGGAAAAAAACCAAAAAAAATGTGATTTCAATACTTGAAAAAAAAAAAGATCATTGAATTTCAGAGGGCATGTAGTTTTAAGAGTCATTTAACGATAAAAAGAAAAACAAAGCCTCGATAAAATGAAAGGGAGACAAAGAATTACCAGAAGTAAAAGGAATTCAGAGGTATAAAATAATCTGAGGGCTAGGGTTTTGATACGACGCTGCAATTTGGAATTGGGGGTAAGAAGAAGAAAAGTGCGGAGCGAAATGTAGCCCCGTTTGGTGCACATTATTTCTAAAAGAATGCATTTTTTTGGTTGATGTGATGTGAAATATGTGGTTGAGAAAGAATAAAAAGTTATTGATGTGATTGAAAATATTATTTTATTGAATAATGTGTGGTTGAAAATGAGTAGAAGAATGAGAATGAAAAAGATAATATGGATCAAACAGGGGCGTAGTGTAGGGGCAATTTGGCTAATTAAAAAAATTAGGGAAAATTGCAGCAACGGTCCCAAACCTTTTCTTTTTTTTGCAGATTTTACATTGACCTTCACTTTGTGCCACCATAGGTTCCAAACCTTTCAAAAACATGTAACAGACTAACAGAGGTCTAAATGGATGGAAAGACAGTTAGTTGACCAAATGAGTTGATTTTGATCAAATTTAAAATAAGTAAAATGGTAATTTTGCTATTCATCATATTAAATAAACAAACAAAAAATTCAAAATTTAAAAAAAAAAAAAGCAAAAAAATTGTTCACTCTCTCTTCATTTCCCCCACCCACTGCCACCGTCAGTCACTCTACTCCGGCCAACTACCACCCAAACCACCAGACAACCACACCCTCGACCTCCCCTTTTGCACGAATACTGATTGAGTTGCGGCATGTTCCTTGTGATTGAATACATTCATGAAGAACATTAACAATTGAATCACCAAGTTTATGGAGATCCCCTCGTGAAGAAATTTCTGCAAGGTCGACTAGTGCAAGTATGGCTTTATCAATCCCATGTATATTTAGTGTAAATATCAGACTAGGTAAAGGTGTTTGGAATTTCAAAAACTACAGAAGAAACTCTAGACATCTCAAAAAGTTTCGGTTCATTTCATAACAGTTATCTAGCATTAATGGAATTCAAATTGCATTGATTAATGTGGTTTTAAAGAAAATGTTAGTAAATCTAAAATGCTAGTAAATCTAAAGAAATTACCTTATGACAGGTACTTGGATCTTGGAGCAACAATAGAAGACAGTCAATGGCCATATATTGCCAGTGCGAACGCAAACATAGAATACAGTCAATTGATGCATCTATACTGCTCCAAACTACAAATTCCATCAACACACTTTTAGAACCTGTATGATAGAGCTCAAAAGTCGATTACAATTGAAAATATAATTGTTATTGGGTCTCACTCATCTAATAAAAGGTCAACAATAACGACTAATTTCTCAATTTTAATCTGATTTTAATCTCTACCAAACACTCTTAATCCATGATGATAAGACGATGGGTCATGAATCAATTGCACGTAGGGATAGGGGTGGGGTGAAGAAGAGAGAGTGAACATTTTTTTTTATTTTAAATTTTTTTTTTGTTTATTTAATATGGTAAATAACAAAATTATCATTTTACTCATTTTAAATTTGGTCAAAATCAACTCATTTGGTCAACAGGGTCAAATGGATGATTATATTTTTAAAAGGTTTGGGATCTGTGGTGGCACAAAGTGAAGGTTGAGGTAAAGTCTGCAAAAAATGAAAAGGTTTGGGACTGCTGCTGCAATTTTTCCAAAAAAAAATATATATATAAGCCCCTTTTTTCATTAGAGAAAAATGATATTTTGAAATTTGAATAGTGATTTTTTTGGAAAATATGTAATTAGCAAGTTTATTGTGATAGATATGAGAAATAAAAAAAAATTGAAACGAGGAGAGTCAAATATGGGAAGTTTTAAGCTTGGCAAAACACGAATTACATTTTTTTTCATGGGAAAATGACTTTTTGGGTAAATTCGACTGCCACAAGCAGTGCAAGTAAGTCATTAATCTTTTATAAATATATAGCAATAGCAACGGGTCTTCACACAATGTCGTCTTTCGAAAAATCCAATTTTAAGAACATGTTTGGGAATGTTTAGAAGTGGTTTTTATGATCGGTAATTTAATAAAAATAATTTATGAATAAGTGGATTATATTTATTGGCTTGAATATTTGTAATCAATTTATAAACATGAGCCAAACATAGGCCTTTAAGAAGACATTAAGGAAACAAGTAGAAAGGAATAAGAAAAGACTACAATTTGTTTATGAAATGTCTAGATAATAAGTTACTCATAAAGAAATCTATATCCATTTCTCAACCTACTCACACATCTTACCTCTCCCTTTACCTCCAATCCTAGTGACACCACACCGTGTGTGCAAGGGGTAGGTGAAATGGATGATTAGGAGCCCAATTCGATACCATGGCATTGTTTGAGGCTAGGAGCCCGTTCAATCCCAAACTCATCATGGTAGAGTTGAGTCTCAAATGGAAGAGCCATATGCGCCACCAACCGATCCTTGATACGAGGATCTTGGATATGATAGAAGCTTTGCCCTTCCGATAACCTACAATGCTAAAGTTATTCACACACACACACACAATGTGATAGTATGTCCTATCCATCAAGAAATTTGCCAAATGAAGTAAAATGTCAATATTTATTACATCCTTGGAGCATCAAAGTACATACAATTGTGAATTGTTGCCCCCCCATACGAGGTTGACATCGACGTTTTTCTTTTCTTTTCTTTTTTTTCTTTCCTTTTATTTTTAATTAAAAGAAGGAGAAAATTATCTGTTTACACTTAACGATTAAACAAATGATTTCTATCAGGTGATTGAAAAAGTTGAAGACTTGAATGTCGCAAAATAGTAGGTTAGGAACTAGGGGCGGGTCTAGCATTCGGCGAGCTGCCGCGACCATCTGTTCTGGATTCGATGAGAAAAGATTAATGAAGATTTATGTTAAAAATATATATACTAATATACATACAAGTTATTGCAGCACCATTGAATGAGAGGGTGTGTAGATCATATGGAAGGGAGTTTGCTTTTCCAGGTTCAATACCCTTCAACGACAATGCTCCTTTTAATTTTTAAACGCAGAGAATAATAATTAAATATTAATTAATAATTGTATTAACTTTCAATGAAGGTGAGGGTAGCTCATATTGTAGAGGGATCACTTTGTATGTGAAAGGTATAGAGTTCAATTTCATGTATTTCTACTTTTGTTTATGTTTTTAATACCATAAATAATAATTAAACAATTATATATTATTAGTTTTCGTTTTCAAACTAATTTCTTTAAAAAATTTATTGTCTCAAATTATTACTTCATAATATAAATACTTTTGTTGTTAGGCTTTATCAATTTATTTTATAAAATTCAAATTTGGATAACTTAAATGTTGCTCTTTATTTTTTTAGTAGTTCGAAAAACACTTTTTCATTTGGAGTAAAAAAACAATTCTAGTTATAAAAATCATCAATTTCAAAATTTTGCATAACTTTCGCCTAAGCTCGGAACTTATCTTTATAGTTCAGTCATTTTTTACGTATAAACTTATCTTGTCTTAAACAAGTTCGTAAAAAACCATGAAACTTGATCGTACATATATAATTGAAAAATGTATTTTTTTGGTCATTATTTTGGGTTGTATTGAATTATATTTTCAAATGTGTGCAACTTTTACGTTTTAATGCATTTACATATTGATTAAAGTTTTTTTTAGTACTATTTAATTAAATACTAATTTAACTATTGCGTCGATCAACGATTGCCCTAACTCATTCAATATCTGGATTCGCCCCTTTCAGGAACTTGAATATCGCAATCACTAAGGGGTTGTTCTCTTTGTATTTCGATTTTGTGTTTTGAGTTTTGTATTTTGAGTGTCCATTTTGAAATTATTGAAAATGTGTTCTTTTTGACATTTTGAAAAATTGTTTTCAAAAATAAAAAAAATGAAAAACACGTTTCCCCCTCCCTCCTCTCTCTCTCAACAAACCCATTGCCTTCATCCCCTCTGCTGCTGGTAAAATTGGCATTGACCCCATGGTTGGCCAATGTCCACTATGTCGAGAGGAGGCTAACCCATATGGTCTACGATCGTGGGATGGCGTCGGAATTTGAAAAACTTGGATCGCGACCGTCGTTCTTCTCAAATGAAATCGGAACATTGCAGAGTTATTTGGGGTGGATTGGGGATATGGTTGGAGTCACCTAGGGATAAGCATTCGACTAGTAGTGTCGCACGACCTTGGGTGTTGCTGGATGTGAAGTTTCTGGCAGAAACAAGTAGCTCTAGAATGGTTTTTGGCTTCTAATTTCTACTGATTCACGTTGTTTCGTGGCTGATGAATGATTGGAGGTAATAGAGGAGAGTGAAGCAAGGTTGTTGGTGGTGGAATCCGACAGTCTAGGTGGTCGAAAAGTGGCTTCCAATCTATTTTTGCTGGTGGTGGTTGTAGTGGTGTTGTTGTAGCTGTGGCGGTGATAATGATTTTCAAGCGGTGGTGCAGTGGTGGGTCGCGGTGGTGGTTGGTGGTGATTGAAAATACCAAAAATGCGTTTTGAAAATTTTGGCTTGTTTATCACCTAAAATGCCTCGTTTTGGGTTTTCTTTGTAAATTTTTAACTTATTTTCAAAAACCTGTTTTTGAAATTATGAAAGAGATTCAGAGAACGTGTTTTCACAGTTTTGAAAAATCGAAATTGAAATCGAAAATAGGAAACGATTTGAAAATGGTAAAAAGAACATGCTCTAAATGTTGGAGACTATTGGGAGATTTTATATTAATAATAGGGGTAGTTACACAAATACCCTATGTTTTGGGGAGATTTTGAAAAAAAAAATGATATAGTTGGATTAAATGGAAATAAGGTATATTTGAACATACAAAATACACTCAAAACCTAAAAATCACGACTACCACAAAAACCAGTCTCCAAACTGGAAAAATGGAAGAAGGAAAGAATTCTTTCACAAATTCATTCATTATTCAACATTTTGAAAAAGATCAAGGCTACTTCAACATTGAAAGCTTTGGAAAAAGATCGAGAAAATCTTCCCGTAATACACGAACAAAATTACAGGCTTTTTTTTTTATGTTTTTGACTCCTTGTTTAATTAGTTCATCAATTTTGTTATTTTCAAATTGTTTAGTATTCTCTTTGCATGGATTATGAAAATAACAACCGTAATTATCAATTTCCAACTCAATATTTAAAATTTATGAAGTTTTTTTTTTATATATAATTTTATTATTGTGATTGGAAACATGTTTGAAAATAACATTATTGAACTTCAGAGGAAATGAATTGTGTCAATACATAAGAAAAATTAGCTTTAAATTAATTAAATCATTGATGCATGCAAGGTGTTTGATAAAAGGAGAATGTGAATTCTGTCACTTTTTCATAAAAAATTACACTATCACCTTAGAGCAATTAACTAGATGCATACGTGTGTATTTTTGAAAATTTGAGCATATCAATTCAAGCTTTGTTTTATGATAATACATATGAAAAAGAAAACTTTGAATCAATTAGGTCATTGATGCATGCAAGGTGTTTGATATAAGGAGGATGTGAATTCTACCACTTTTCTATTAAAAAAAAAAAAAGTTACACTACATCCTTGAAGCAATTAATTAAATGTATACGTGTGCATTTGAAAAGTGACAGTCTGTCATTTTTCTCAAAAAAATTTACAATATCTCATTTGAACAATTAAATAGATACATAGTGTGCATTTTGGAAATTCAAATGTACGAACTCAAGCCCTGTTTTATGTTAATACATATGAAAAAATAAGACTTTGAATTAATTACATTGATGCATGTTGGGTGTTTGTTCAATAAGAATGTGAATTCTGTCATTTTTCTATGAAAAATCGCATTTGTCACTTTTCTCTTAAAAAAAAAAAAGTTATAGCATCTCATTGGAGCAATGAACTAGATGCATGTGTGCATTTTTGAAAATTTAATATATGAGTTCAAACCTTATTTTATGTTAATATATATGAAAATATGCGATTTTTTTATTTTTATTTTTTGCAATATTTCATTGAAACAATTAATTAGATGCATGCGTGCGTGTTTTTGAAAATTTAAATATACTAATTGAAATCTTCTTTTAATCTTGTGTTCCATTCATATTTATTTGAATCAATTCAACTGATGCATCCAAGGTGTTGCAAAAATGAGAGCGTGAAAAAAAAAATGATATTTTGTCACTTTTCTATGAAAAAGTCGTAGTATCTCATTGAATCAATTTACGAGATACGCTCGTGTGTTTTTTAAAGTTAAAATATACGAATTCAAACTTTATTTTAATCTTTCATTCAATTCATTTTTTTTTAAATCTATTTAATTGATGCATCCAAGCTATTTGCGAAAATGAAAAAGTGACATTATCTGGAAAAAAAAAAGTCGGAGTATCCTACTGGAGCAATTAATTAGATACATACGTGTGCATTTGAAAATTTAAATATACAAATTCAATATATACAAATTCAAACCTTATTTTAATCTTGCATTCAATTTATATTTGTTTGAATAAATTCAACTGATACATTTAAGATTTTTGCAAAAATGAGAATGTGAAAAGTAATAAAAATTAGATATTTTTTCTTTTAATTTCAGTGTTGACATTACCAGTTTTGGCCTATTTACATGCTATTTTATTCGTTCGTCGAGTGAGGTTTTGTCGTTTTGAAGTATTCACGAAAAACTTTAAAATACATATTTTGAATTTAAAAATCGATAAATAACGAGTTCATAATAACAAGTAAAAAATGTCACAAGAAATGAAATTAATAGTTACAGTTCATTTTGTATTCAATAATTCATGCAAAATAATTTTCGACATTTAAACTACGTCCATAACATATTTATCATGGCTACATTGCAAGCTTTCTAACAGATTTTAAATTGTTCAAAATAGATAACTGTAGCAGAAAATACAGGATCAAACGAAAACTTTCTTAATAATAAAAAAAATTTAAAGTGAGAATTATCATATGGGAAGTGCTGTGATTAGTCTTTGGAACGACCTTGCTGACTTTCGAGCGTTTTATATTTTTAGTGGACGTAATAATTACGGTTATTAAAATTTTAATTTAGTTTGTGGATTAATCAATTTCATACTATATATCAAATTTCCTCTTAATAATATTATTAAAAAAATAGTGAAAATTACACAAACAAGAGTTTTTAATATTCAATTTCAAATTTCAGATATTAATTTTCACTTTTTAAAAATCAAATATTTCTCAATCTCTCTCTCCACCCCCATCCATTCTCTCTTCCTCTCCCATCTCTTTATATTCTCCCCTCCAAAAAATTGCTTGCTCCCCGTTGTCCACAACCACTGCGCCGCTGCCATGCCCATCGACCGCTGGAGATACCACTAGAGATCGCGGCGCGATGCTCAAGACGCCACCATTGCAATGGCATCACTATGAATCAACCAGTGTCCGCAGCCTCGTTACTTCGAAACAAGCATCACCACCACAGATTTGTTAAGAAGAGGCCGACGACGAGTTCGTTATAAGCAGCGATGAGCGTAGTTGCTTCATGGTGGTTGCGGATCTCTGTCTGACATAAAAGGGTGTGAATCTGTGGTGGTGCGGCGGTGTGTGCGGTGATGATGCTAGTGGTGGTGGTGGTGTGGTGAGTGGTGGTAGGGTGCAGCGGCGATGGTTTTGGGCTGGTTTCTTCCTCCGATCTGCTTCGTCGGAGCTTTGACAGTGCTCACCAGTTTTTTTTTTGGTTTTGAATGGTAGCGGTGCCGGCCTGTGGTGGATCAGGCGGCAGTGACAATAAAGGTGTTGGTGGTAGGAGGGACTTTGGTAAGGGAACATCCTACGATGATGTTGGTGTGGTGGTGGGTTACAGTAGTGGTACAAGCTATGATGGTGGTTCTACAGGTGGTGGGGGACTTGGTGGTGGTGGTGGTGGTACGATGGTTGTGGGTGGGTAGTGGTGTTGGTGGTGATGTTGGCTAGGTATTCGAGACGATGGTTTTGTTGCCGGGTTGTGGTGTTGGTGGTTCGGGCTATTGCAAAGATGTGGTGGTGGTTACAAGCGTTGGTGGTGGTGGTCACAAATGATTTGGTTGATTGTGACCTAAAAAATTATTAATTTGTGACTAATTTTTTGATAAATTGTGACCTGAATATAATTTGTGATAAATTAATTTGATGTTTTATGACTATAAAATAAGTTGTGACTTATAAAATTTGTGATTTGTGACCAGTAAATAATAAGTGATTATTAATTTGAGAGATTTGTGACCGATGAATAAGTTGTGACGTATAAATTTTTGATTTGTGACCAATGAACAAATTGTCACCTATAATTTTTTTGAATTGTGATCGTAAAATAATTGTGACATGAAAATTGTGATTTGTGCCTAATTAATAATATGTGACCAATTATATGGAAATTATGACCAAATTATATGAAATTGTGATCTTAATATATTTAATGAAAAAAATATATGTTAATTAATTAATTTATAAATAAAATTTAAAAAATTCTAAAATTTGAAATTTTAAACATAATCTCTTAAATTTGAAATTGGTAAAACCAAACCTGTCTTGCCTTAAAAATGACTTAAAAATGGAGTAACCCAACAATTTTAAGTCCAAATCTGGAGGAGTTAAATGTTTCATTAGCCACTGAACTTTGAATCACGTCATGGTTTACTTACCAAACTTTCAAACTTGTTCCGCTGGCCACTGAACTTCAATCCATTAGTACCAGTTACTCACCAGCTCAAATCTGTTAATTAACATGTCTACGTGGCTAACGGAAAGTCTATTTGGCGGGTTAAATCTTTACAAGGGTTAAATATTTTGTCAAATCATCACCCACATCAGCATTACAAACACGCTTCAAAAATCCATTTGCTCATAAATTTGCCGGAAAAAAGCATCGCCACCGCCGTCAAGAATGGCTACAATTTCTAATTTCAACCGATTACCATTCAAAACTTTCTATATTTCCGTCCAGAATTCGAAATTCACGTCGAGATCGTCTCTTTCTCCTGTAAATGTAATCAGTGTCTCAGATAAAATCATGCCACAGAACTCCAATTTAAAAAAAGAAAATAACGAAGCCGAAGCAGAAATTTCCGGTCCAAGCAGCGGTTGATTATGAGTGGGGTCCAGAAAAGGAGCCGGATGCATCCACTATAACAGTGGTAGAGGAGGAGCCTATTGAAATTGACATACTGAAGAAGCAATTGGTGGACTCTTTCTATGGCACAAACAGAGGTTTGACTGCTAATAGTGATATGAGGGCAGAGATTATAAACAAGCTCGTGGGCTATTTAACAAGTTGAGCGGCGGCGGTTTTTGCTAGAAAATAAGCCCATTTTCTCATTTACTCTTTAAACCTTTTTTTTCTTCCCTCCGCTCCACCCCGTCTACAAAAGTTAAAAAATTCCCTTCCCAAAAACCCCATAACTCTTATTCTTCTTCTTGGCTTAATAAATGGCCTTCCCTTCCTACTCCAGCCTCGCCTTACAAGAAACCTGACCCGAATTCGGATACAACTCATGTTGGAACTACCGCCATCGAGCGAATTTTACTTCGGTTGCGAAATCTTGGGCTAGGGTCGGATGATGAAGAAGATGATAGGGAAGAAAAGCTGGGGGATTTGTTGAAGAGAGATTAGGTGAGGCCTAATACAATTTTGCTAGAAAATGAAGATGATAAGGATGATGCGTTGTTGCCATGGGAGAGGAGGAAGTGGAGGAGGAGAAAGGAGGAGTTAATAGAAGGGCGGTGAGAGGCGTGTTTGCATTTCTGAACAATGACAAAGGCGTGTTTATAATGCTGATGTGGGTGATGATTTGGCAAAATATTTAACACTTGTAAAGATTTAACCCGCCAACTAGATTTTTCATTAACCACGTAGGCATGTTAATTAACAGATTTGAGCCGGTGAGTAACAGGCACTAACGGATTGAAGTTCAGTGGCCAACGGGACAAGTTTGAAAGTTTGGTGAGTAAACTGTGACGTGATTCAAAGTTCAGTGGCTAATGAAACATTTAGCTCAATCTGGAGCCCAACTTTACCCTTTCCCCCAACTTGACGCACCCAGTACAATTTAGCATCGTGCGCCGCTGAAGACAGACAGAGATGTCGGAGAAAGAGAAAGAAAACGCGGTGACAGAGAAAGTGGTATCGGAAGCCGATGAACTGCCAAAGACTATCGTGCGCCGGTTAGTGAAGGATAAGCTATCACAGATCTCTAAGGATTCCGAAGTCACCGTTCTCCGCGAGTCCCTTCGGGGCTTTTGTGAAAGCGCACGAATTTTCATCCATTTCCTCTCCGCCACGTAAGCACGCTTATAAGCATTTCCATTACATTTTTTTACGCGTAATTATTATTATTTTTTAGTAAATTTTAGTGGGATTAACTAGAGGCTAGAGCTGTAGAATGCTTGATATTAATCAATTTTCGAATTTAATTTCTGGAATTTATTTTTTCTCTGCAATAGTTTTCCTATTATGGCATGTTTTGCTAAGCTTAAAAATACTTTAAAGGGGCAATCATGTTATAAATAGCATGTTTGATCTGGCTTAAATGCTAAAAAGGAAGCAGCATGATTCTTCATACTGGCTACTGCCATGCATGAAAAGGCCAAAATGAAGCATTTAAACAAGGTTGAACACGCAGAGTGTAAAAAGGTTTACATTTTGAGTAAATTTACTTTTAAGTAAAAAAAGTATGATAATTATTCTATTGGAGAAAGTTACTTATTTTGAAGGTAAGATCTTCTATGCCTTCCCGCATTGGGTATTTTGAGGTCTAATTAATTCCTTCACACCAGAGAGAATATTTTAAGAAATGTATTCATTTATTTTCTTGAACTGGTTTAATAATGTTGGGATATAACAGTTCGATTAATGGTGTTTATTCGTGACTTGTTTCAGAGCCAACGACGTGTGTAAGGAGTCAAAGAGGCAAATAATCAACGCAGAAGATGTATTCAAGGCATTGGAAGAGATAGAATTTGCGGAGTTTGTTACCCCGCTGAGAACTTCTCTTGAAGGTCAATACTTTTCTATATTAACTTTTTTGATTATTCATCTGATGTTTCTAATGACATGCTTGTCGCCATGCTACTCGGTTTAGAGCTTAAGTTAATGATGCTTTTGGATATTGGGTTTTGGCCATCTAGATTGCAACGCCCATGCTACTTTGTCAATTGCTGCAGATATCATCTAACTTTTGCCGATCAAGTTAATTCACTATAAATGAGCTTTGGAGCAGCCTTACCATACACTACAACTGCACTGAGTTTTCTTTATTGACTAATAAAGATGTAAGATTAAGGTAAATCACTGACCAAATGAGATGGTTCTGAGGAACCTTGAGTCATTTGGGGGAAAGCTTCTTTTTCTACTGGAGATGGACTACCATCTCTTGCAGCCAGTGAATAGCTGAGCCTAAATTTATTGGGGAAAAGGCTCAATTTCTTATTTTTGTTGTGGTGGTTTTCTGGTGATGGAGTCTTTCTATACAGGTAGTAGGCATCCCTTATTTATTAGGAAAAAGGCTTAGATCGTTATTCTTGTTGGTTTAGTTCTGGTATGGAGATTGGAGACTTCCTGTAGATCTAGCATTAATGGAGTGGTGGAAAATGATACATTTAGCCGACCTTCAATTTGTGGAGAAAAGGCTTAGTTTGTCGTCGTTATTGTTGGTTTTTTAGTGATTGAGTCTAACCCTGAGCTGCCTGGTATTATTGTTATCGTTTATTATAGATAGTTGTCAATAGATTGTTGCGTCTGTTGATAGAAGTTTTATCTCCAAAATTCTTCCTTTATTATCTGGAAGGATCCTTCAACTAAAGTTTAACCTGAGTTCAAATATTCAGATCTTAAATGTAAATTTGCAAGAATGAGTGCATTTTTTGTTTCTTTATTATTTTTTCCTTTCGGTTTTTTAATTATCTCCTTTTTACTTTTATTATCGTTATTTGATTATAGAATTTAGGCAAAAGAATGCTAAAAGGAAGTCGGAGTCCTTAAAGGCAAAGGAGACTAGCAAAAAAGGTAAAATGAAAGAGCCACCTGCTACAAATGGAAGTGGAAGTGGAAGTGGAAGTGAAGAAGATGAAGATGAAAGCAGAGCAGAATAGGTCGACTGCAACACCAACAAGCATTGGGCAAAATGCCCGTTGTAGTTCCTCAGATGCCAAGTTAGGGGATGAAGTTGTAAGCATATATTGAGAAATTATGTTGGCTTATAGTCTTTTTTTGAATCGTCTTACCCATGTTGGTTTACCTCAATATAGTCGACTTGGATGTACCTGTAACTATCTTGTGGCTGTCTGGTTAATGCTGAAATTCCTCATCCTATGATGATGTTTTTGTGCTGAGAATTCATCCATGAATTGCAAGTTTAGTTTTATGCTTACACTAGAAAGAGAATGTTTGTACTGGCACTTGTAGATTTATACTTGCTAGAAGCTCGATTAGTCTCTGATATTTTGGCCGAACTGGCAAAACTACTAAACAAGTCGACGTTTTGGAAAATGTAACATAACGTAGTAAGTTCATATATAGAGATGGTTTAATGCAACAAAATGCAAAAAAGTCAGTTATGTTTAATGTGTAATTTTGATTGATTTGGAAGTGTACAAGTAGATTGTTTGGCTTTGCTTATAAGGTAGTTTGACAAAAAATCCCTGGATACGATGTTAAAAGGTTAATAAGAGAGCAGAAGACGCAAGTAAAATAACGAGGAAAGAAGAAATTGGACCAACAAGAAATGTTTTTAGTTTACAAGGTCGTAGTAGCCAACAAAACTACGAAAGAACAAAATATGTAAGCTCACAAAGAAAAAGTTGACCATTCAATTCGTTAGGGGGCATAGTCACCCCGTCGCCTGGGTCCATTCGACGGCAGACCATGCCTGAGTTCAGACCAGACCAGCCAGTTATGCACCATTATTGAGGTGCCTCCCTGTTGAAGCTACTACCACTTCCATTGCCAATCCTCCTCGATGTTTATCTGGTATTACTCAAGTTCTTTAGCACTTTCGTGGCCCTAGCTATCAGATGAGTGAACTGGTGGACGGTATAAAGACTTCTGACCTTAATATTACAGTGTTATCCAATCTTGCTACCAAACAGGCACTTTATGTTCCGCTGCATTCCAGGCTTTGCTGTTGGAATACCCACTTTTATAGCTGATCATCGACAAGGGATAATGAATCCACTTCCAGTTTGGAAATTGAAAAGCATTAAACTCACGTCTCTAGCATCTTTGCTAGGAGCGTTACCACCACTATCAGTAACCAGAGAACAATTCATCACTTCACAACTGAACCTTAACCGGCAAGGAAGACTAATGGAGTGAAATATGAAAGAAGCTGAACAATATTGCAGTGTTTGGTAACACCTAAGATGCATTCCGTGCTTGACTGAGGTTCAAGTTGCTAGATCTGATAAACGCAGCCATTTCACAGGATCAATCAATGCATTCTCGATCTAATTCGTATCTTTTTTATCAAATATTCCTCCAAGCCAGCACCAACCTCAACTATTCTGGTGTCAGGCTTTATCTCCACCTTCAATACCTCTTAGGATATCCCTTATTATCTCTGTGTCATCTATAGCACAAATCTTTGGTATAATCTCAGCCCAAGATTCGATGTGGATTTTCGCCATGCCTCAACGTCTCATGTAACAATTCACTAGCATCCTCAATTTCACCCATGTTACAAAAACCTTTGATAAGTAGATGAACAACAGAAAAATGAGGAGAAAACCCCTTTGACATCATGACCTTGATATAACTTTTTGCCTCATGATACATGCCCTGACTGCACAACACCCCTGGGCTACAGTCCGATATGACACCAAATTTGGCAAGCACCCATTTGAGGGCATATCTTCAAGAACCTTACAGGCATCACTAGCACGGCCTTCCCTACCAAAAAATGAAAATGACTGTATTGTAATGAACGATATCAAGATTGCATCCCTTTACTTCCATCCTACAAAGAAGCTTGTAAGCCTCCCTATGCTTATTTTTCCTACACAAGCTATTCAACAGTGTTGTATAGCTTAGTGTGTCTGGTACAAATCCTTTATTCAACATATCCTCCAAAAGATCAACAGCTCACTTGACTCTTCCTACACAAGCCCTGCATTAGAATTCTATATTCTTCCACATCAGGAACAATGTCCCTCTTAAACATTTGATTAAACAATAAGTACGATACGCTTAAATCATCATTCAATCAGAAAGCTTGCATTAAAATGTTGTAGGACTCCGTGTTGGGGGAGACCCGTATTTATGAGCTGACCAGAAGAGATCGAATGCAGCCTGGAGGAAATTACGGTGAGCAACAAGGATTTCAAGAATGCAGCTGAGGTGTTTCACAAGAGGCTTTATGTTGAATTCAAGAATTTTATAAAAAGTTTTAAGTGCTTCCTCCGGCAGTCCTGCATTGTCATAGAATTGAATGATGTGAGAAAACGGGGATGGGGAGACAGCATGTTGATGGGACTTGAGGCTGGAAAGGATTGACTACATGAGTGGCAAAAATTTGGTTGGTGAGAAGTCAAGTCAAAGATTTCTTTGGCAAGGAGTGGGTCTGATTGTGTAGCAATCAACTTTCTAATTCGAGCTGAAGAGATAATTGAAGGTTCTTGTTTCTCCTTCAGTTGTTGGACTTCTTGTCGACCTTTTTGACCTTGTTTCTGTTGTTCTTGATGATTAAGGGGTACTGAGCAGCAGGAATGGAAAATAATATGCAGTTTTGACAGGAAAACAGGATGACAAATAATTAAATTTGAAGGAGTCCTGTAAAAGGTAGAAAGCATATTTGGGTGCATTTCTTCTAACCAATGGTAATTTATGACTTGTTAATCTATGGCAAAGTCTGAACAAAAAGGCTTGGCAATTTCTTGCCTGGATACTAACATTTCATGATGTCTTCTTTTCCATACATAGGAACCTCGGATAACACAAAAAGGTGATCTATGTGGTCCTCTCAGAAATCTGGCAGGCAAGTGGATCCACAAGTAACCTGAAAGGCATCAGAATAAAGAAAACTAATAAAGCTTACTTGAAGATCATTTATTTACTTTTACTAAAGAAAAATGTGCAGGCATATACAGTATTTACATAATGATAATGGCATAGAGAAGACAGAAGTATTTTATTAGCTGAAATCTATAAGTTCAATAAGAAAACATCAAATGTATAATTTACTACAGATTCAAAAACTCAAAACTACTGAACACAAAGTCACAACTATATGAGCAAAAGTTTTGGATTCAATTTGGAAAAGATCAAATTTAAAATGCAATATATTTTTCCAAATTAAGTGGATAGAATTATTTTATTTAAATTGGTAAGTATCATTCCCCCCTCCCCCCCCACCACCCACATATAATAGAGTTTTGTTTTATTGGACAAGGGAGATGCTACAAGTACAAAATTTTGTGCAAAATGGGTTACAAAATTGCCAAGTGGTGTTATATATTTATACAATAAATATAATATGTGAAGGAAATAATTAATTAAGAGAAAGTG
>CAIGRO010227948.1:0-14263 GCA_903798355.1 Fraxinus baroniana | reverse complement strand
GAGGCAGGAGTGGAGTTGTAGAAGCAGAGTACGGGCCTTTGCATATTTGTTTAATAT
This sequence comes from Fraxinus baroniana, assembly GCA_903798355.1. NCBI lineage: Eukaryota > Viridiplantae > Streptophyta > Magnoliopsida > Lamiales > Oleaceae > Fraxinus > Fraxinus baroniana. The sequence goes on along the minus strand of CAIGRO010227948.1, from coordinate 14,206 downwards.
GTATTGAACATGTCACTTGAAAGTATTTATTATAGATACGTATTATGTCCTCCATTTACACTCTATATTTTAACATTTATTGAATAAATCAATTGGAAAAAATCTCTAAAAGTATTCATCTTTTGTTCCATTTTTTCTAATGAATTTAATTTACTATCCAACCAAGTGAAAAAAAAAGGTTGAAAAAAGGTTAAGTTAAATTACTATCCAACCACATTATAATCTTAACCAAAGATTTTCTATTAAAAAAAAAATTAAATTACAATGTAACTTGCTAATGAAGAACCTTAAAATAGACAATAAATGAAATTGTTAACGACTAAAATTCTTAGCCAAACATACTCTATTGGAATAAGCCAAATCACAGAGTATGACTTTTCAAAACAAAAAAATTACAGATTCATCATTTTTTCAACCACAAACAATTTTACATTATGGAGCATTTTACGAACAAACACTGTTAAAAAAATGCATTTATACAAACAAATAAACCTCAAATCCAATGTATGCAGTAAACAAAAATCACAACCAATAAGAACTTATTGAGTAATTTGAAAAAATAAAATAATAAAAAAAGCAAAGCAGACATTCCAATAATCTTAGATTTTGGAGAAAAAAAAAAACCTACAAAGAGGAAAAAAAATAAAATGAGCTTGTTCCCTGGAAAATATCCAATTGGAGAATTAACTTTAAATCATTAATCAAATTAATATCGACATTCGAAAATTTACAAATTTTGAAAGTTACAATCAGAAAAAATTATTAATTATGAAGCAAATCAAAATATTAGATCTAGCAAAACACAACTCTCTGACCTTAAGTCCACAAACTAATATAAATATCAATAACGCCAAGGGGCGAATCCAGCATTTTGAGTGAGCATGGGGGGCCGTTGATCATCGACCGTGGGCAGCAATAAAATATTAAGAACCCCGTTTCATGTCTATTTTTTGCATAAAAAAAATGCATTTTGGTATAGTGATTTGATGGAGAATGTGTGGTTAAAATAAAGAAAAATTTAGAATTTGAATGTAATATTATTTTATTGAAAAATTTGTGGTTGAAAAGAATAGAGAAAAATGTATTTTGAAAAAAGCAAAAGGAATCAAATAAGGTCTAAAATTTAGATATAACAATTATTTTGTTTTATTTTGAAAAAAAAAAAAAGAAATCAAACAAGGTCTAAAATTTTAATATAATAATTATTTTGTTCAAATGGAACGATATAATTATGTTGTACGAATTAGCAATATTCACTAAATGATATTATGATCAAGTTTTGTATAATTTAAAGGAAGAACACGGGTTGGATTTTTTAAAAATGTGTTAAAATTGATAAAATTTAACATATATTATTTTGGTAAGCTTAGGGTCAAAGTTCAATAAGTGTCATAATGGTCAAGCCTTCAATAATCCTAAGGAAGATCATAGGTTTGAATTCGACAAATGAACAACACGGGATAGAATTTTTACAATTGCATTAAAACGACTGAAATTTAACATATATTATTCTCATAAGTTTAGTGTCAAAGTTCATTAAGTGCCATAATCGTCAAGCTTCAATAATTCCAAAAAGAGATCACATGTTCAAATCTCCTCTCTTTTGCTTTAGCTTTTGTAAAAATTGTCCAACTAAAAAATTCCACAATAAATTGGTTTAGACGAAATTCGAAACCGTGACCTTTAACATGATTATGCAAGTTCTAACCAACTAAGCTACAAGAAATGTTTGTAAGTAAAATGAATTACTAGGTATATAATCTAAAAAGTTTATCTATTGTCAACAAAAAAAAAAAAGGTTCCCGACGAATTCAGCATTGGCCGCCGCGGGGACTGGATCCGCCCATGATAACGCTAAATGTACACTCCTTTGTTTACATTGTTTTTGACATTGCCTTTGTTTTATGAAAATTATGGATGGAACAAATATTTTTTGACACTGTCCAATAGTGTTTTACCATGTGCCAAAATGTAAAAGATGATTTACATATAGTATGACTGTATAAACATTAGACTTGGACCCACCGATGGACCCAACACCTGGCAAGTCTCGGCGGTCCCGCATGCCGAATTCGTCGAGAACAGTTCTTTTTTTTTGTTGATAATGAATAAACAATTTAGATTATATACCTAGTAATTTGTTTTATTTTCAGACATTTCTTGTAGCTCAGTTGGTTGGAGCCCATATATTCATGTGAGGTCTTAGTTTCGAATCCTTTCCCACTAATTTTATTGTGAAATATTTTTAATGCTACAATTCTTCCCAAAATTAAATTGGATAAGGAAGATATTCAAACCCATGACCTTTCCTTAATATATTGAAAGCTTGACCACTGTGGCACTCGTTGAATTTTATACTAAATTTGCTAGAATAATATATGCTACATATTAGCGGTTTTAATGCAATTGTAAAAATTCAAACCCGTGCTCTTCCTTTGAATTATACAAAATTTGGCCACAATATTATTTGGTGAATATTACTAATTTTTACAACAAAATTATACATATTTACTTTAAACAAAATAATTGTTATATTTAAATTTTAGATCTTGTTTGATTCTTTTTTTTTAAAATACATTTTTCTCTTTTCTTTCAACGAACATTTTTCAATAAAATAATATTACATTTAAATTCAAAAATTTTCTCTATTTTTAACCACACATTCTCCATCAAATCATTATTCTAAAATGCATTTTTTTTTTTGCAAAAATGAGCATCAAATGGGATTCTTAATATTTTATTGCTGACAACGGTCGACGATCCATGGCCTCCTGTGCTGACTCAAAATCCTGGGTCCCGCCACTGCTTGGACCTATTGTTATTTCCAAGGCTTCACTGACATAAGCATCCGGCGAGGAAAAATGGAACCGTGTCACATAACAATAACAATATAGTGCATGCTTGCCTAGTGGCGTAAGTTGAAGTCAGTGAGTACAAAGCTTCACGACTTGGGGTCTTTATCGAGATAAAACATGAAGATAGTATCAAACGATCATAGTGACCGAATAAATCCACGACGATCGGTAAAGAGGGACCATGCCATGTTAGCGCAAAAAGATCAAGCAAGAAAATCTTTTCGAAAATAACCACTTGCCGTATAGGAAGGCGACATGTGTAAAGAGAAGTTACACTAATAAAAATGCTATATTTGCTAGAAGAATATTCTGGAAGTAAAAATTCTTCATTAATTCCCTGATACGGGTCCCAAAAGATCATAATGCCCTTCCATCTTAAATATCTATAAATGACTCACTACTTAGATGGAAAAGGAATGAAAAATCTCCTGACCAAACTTCTTATTCATCTTTCTCCTTTCTATTAAAGGTTTTATAAGTTTAGCTTTTAGAACTTGATCGTGGAAGGGTCAACGGTGACAAAACTCCCACCTTTGTACTATGCGTTAGTCTTTAACAATTTATTTGTGTAGGAGGAAGCATGCTTAAGGAAACACGTTTAAGATTTGTTGATTGTTTGATCAAATTTGACCGTTAACATATACGATGAATAAATAGGGATAACATTTGTTGACCCTGAAAAATGATTTCGACAAGTGGCCAGTAGAATAATTCTTCAAGTATGCTCCTCTCTATGCACAGTAGCACGCCGTTAGCCACTCGTGGCCCTTTCCGACAGGGGTGAAAGTGGCAGCAAGCACTTCGACGGTCAAGTTAGCATTTCTGTCAACCGAAAAGTGATGTACGACGGTGAAGTGGTCACGGGACGTGGTTGAGAATGTGTGAAAAATATAGTGAAAGGCTCTGTAGAATTGAAAGACTAGAATGCAAATATCAAAATGGGAACTCCCACTCCATTATAGTGTGGGAATATTTATACTAGAGAAAGGAAGAGGATAAATTAGAATGGGAACCTACACTCAATTATAGTGTGGGGATATTTATACTAAAGAAAGGAAGAGGAGAACCGTTGGATGGAGGACACGTGGTTTTAGATTCTGAGTTTGTTGGAATTTGGTTTAGTGAATGAAATGAAGTATATGAAAATGACTTCTGTGTCAATTTCGACCAAATATTCAGACTTGATCCGATAGTCAGATTATGAATATAAATATACTAACTTGTTCTACTCGTCGAGTAGGTCATCGTGGTATATTGGCAATCTCAAAACCAATTCCGAATAAATGAGAAATTGCGGTCAAAATTTGGATAGAGAAGATGATACATGGGCTGAAAAATGACTATCTCTATCGCTCGAGCGATGGGGCTGTTGCTCTAACTAGAGGTTAGTGACAGGCTAGCGATAGAAGCTCTGGTGAAAAGGTGTCACTGTTGCTCGAGCGAGAGGCCAGTGGTAGGCTAGCGACAGTAATTGCTGCGACTTTTGGCAAAAGTTGTTGAGTTTGGGGCGCAGAATTTTACTCACAACATTTCCTCTTCTATATGAAGGACTCTTTTGACATTCATTATGTATCCTATATCATTTGCAATGAGTGTAATACCAAAAACTCTTGCAAAATCATTTCCAAAGCCATTCAAAAGCCATTTTCTTCTTGTAGAGAGAAACTCCGTCGGAAGTTCGCTGTAACTTGTGGTTTGAAGGGCATTTACCAAAAGTTGAATATGTTGTTTCTTAAGAGACAGTGTCGTGAACCATGAGCACCGTTACAGGACAATTTTCTCTTAAGGAAAGAGTGTAATTCACTTGTCTCAAATTATTCTTTTCTTTTACTTCTTCCTTTCTTGGTTTTATTTTTTTTGGTTTGTAGTTTAGATACTACATTTTCAACCCCATAATTATAGTGTTTAATCATGCTTCTACGGATTAAACTTTGTTCTGGTTGGTTCTATAATTTAACAACCCTTTCATCATACATTAAGTTTGCAGCAACAATCTTACGAAAAAATTACCGTTTGTGGCTGTTTTGTGGAACAAGATCCGTAATTTTCATTTGGAATAGGTATAATGTGCTATTCCCTTCTTTGTTACTGCATTAAACTTCTGTTTGTGTAACAAAAATGACTACCATTGAGGCTACTTGGAGTTAAAATTGTTCAAACAATGTGGTTCCACCATTGGCTATATTACTTCAAAATAATGTAATCCGACATAGGGAAAAATCGAAAAAGTTTGGAGGCGTGGGCTTCAAGAGATGGCAACAAAAGATGTTTTATCTTACCACTCTAAACTTGTCAAAGTTTCTAAAGTAGACTGCACCAACGGTACAAGGAGACAACAATCGTGAATCGATTATTACTTTGGATGCATGGAAGCATTTAGACTTTCTGTGCAAAAATTATATCCTAAACGATTGGACAACACACTATATGGAGTGTATAGTTCGAAGAACTCGACCAAGGAACTGCAGGATTTATTGGAGAATAAATACAAGATCGAGGATGCTGGAGCTTTATAGTCGGAAAATTTTTGGATTACATGATGGTGGATTCTAAAATGATGATTAGTCGCTGCCATCATCGAGAAACTCACTCCTATGTGGAGAGACTTCAAAAACTATATGAAGCATAAATGCAAGGAAATGAACTTGGAAGAATTGATTATCTCCTTGAGGATTGAAAATGACAATAGGAAAATCGAGAGAAGGTGTATCATCCAACTTGGAGTAAATTTTGTTGAAACCAACTCAAAAGTTGTCAACAAGAAACGAAAGATCTCTGGTGAGGCACCGCGGAGAGACAACTCCAAGAAGGCCAAAAAGTTCAAAGGAGACTGCTGCAACTACGGAAATGCTGGACATTGTTCAAGCGAATGTAGAAAATCGAAGAAGAATGTACAATCTAACATGGTTGAAAGACACCCTTTCTGAAGGGATGCAAGAGATGAATCTATCTGTAGTTATTTTTTAGTGTAACAATGCTGGAAACTTAAGGGAATGGTGGGTTGACACTGGTGCTACCTATCATGTGTGTGTAGACAAGGCGATATTCTCCAACTGTCAAGAATTGGATGGAGAACAACTCTTCATGGGAAACTCTACAAGTTCCAAAGTTGAAGGACCACTTTAAAGATGACATCCGGTGAAGAACTCGTCCTCAACAATGTCCTACATGGGCCAAACATAAGAAAGAACCTCCTGTCCGGGTCTCTACTTAGTAAAAACGATTTTAAACTTGTATTTTTGTATTCAATAAATTTGTACTTACTAAAAATGAGATGTATGTAAGAAAGGGATACATGTGTGATGGAATGTTCAAAATGAACGTTCTTACTATTGTACTAAGGCAAAGCATTATGAATAAAAATTCAAATTTCGATTATATACTTGAGTTGCCTTATTTGTGGGATAGTCAATTAGGACATGTGAATTACAAATCTTTGTACAAACTTATGAATCAAAGTTTAATTTCAGCACTGAAGATTGGTCCTAATCATAAATGTGACGTGTGTGTTGAAACAAAGTTGGCTAAAAAACCATTCCACTCGGTACAAAAGAACACCACACCTTTAGAGTTAATATGTAGCGATATTTGTAATATGAAATCAGTTTAAACTAAAGGTGGTAAGAAATACTTTGTTATTTTCATTGATGATTGTACAATGTATTGTTATATCTTTCTTTTAAGAAGTAAAAACGAGACGTTGAATGCCTTTAAGCATTACAAGGCGAAAGCTGAAACTCAACTTGGTAAATGAATAAAGAATATTCGTAGTGATAGAGGAGAGGAATACGGGAGACCATTCAAAGAATTCAATTTCGAAAATGGAATTATTCATCAAACAATGACACCATACTCTTCTCAATCAAATGGTGTTGCTGAAAGCAAAAACCAAACTCTTAAGGAAATAATGAACACCATGTTGTTGAGTTCGGGGTTGCTCAAAACTTGTGGGGAGAAGCTATTTTAATGGAAAATAGTATTCTTAATAAGATAGTCCTTAAGAAAATGGAAGAAACTCCATATGAACTATGAAAAGGTCATCCTCCTTCCTAACAATACTTGAAAGTGTGGGGGTGTTTGGCTAACGTTGAAATCCTTAAGCCTAAGTAAGTGAAGATTGGTTCCAAAATGATTGATTGCATATTTATTGGATACTCCAATTATAGTAGTACATATTGATTCCTTGTACACAAATCCGAAATTCAAGATGTACATAAGGGAATCATAATTAAATCAAGAAATGCATCATTCTTCTAGAATGTGTTTCCTTGTAACGAAAAGGAAAGTGCATGTTCAAATAAGAGAACATATGATACTGCAAGTTGTACTTCAAATGAGGAAGCACCAATGTGTAATAAAAGGGTTAGAACATCTCGACATTTGGCCCAGATTTTCTAACCTATATGGTAGAAAATGACCAAAAGACTTTCGATAAAGCATTGTACACAGCAGAAGTATCACATTGGGAAAAATATATCAATAGCGAGATAGATTCCATAATACAAAATCATACTTGGGAGTTGGTTGATTTACCTCCTGGAAATAAGCCTTTAGAGTGTAAATAAATTTTTAAGAAGAAACTTAAACCGAATGGACCCATTGATAAATATAAGGCTAGGTTGGTTGCCAAAAATATAGGCAAAAGGAGGGACTTGACTTCTTTGATACCTACTCACTCAAAATTAGAATCACTTCGATACGGTTGTTAATTACAATTGCAGCAATACACAACTTTAAGATTCATCAAATGGATGTGAAAATGACATTTCTGAATGGCGAGTTAGAATAAAAGATATGCATGGAACAACCCGAAGGATTCATCTCTCCTAATCACAAACACAAAGTTTGTAAACTCGTTAAGTCCTTGTATGGATTGAAACAAGCTCCTAAACAATGACACCAAAAGTTTGACAAAACGATGTTGTCAAACGGATTTAAGATAAATGAGTGTGACAAATGTGTATATATAAAACATACGCCAAATACCTAAGTGATTTTGTGTCTTTATGTAGACGACATGTTGATAATGGAGAATAGTCACAAAGTGTAACTGAAAACCAAGAAAATGCTAATGAAGTAATTTGATATGAAAGATATGGGTGTGGCTAATGTGATACTGGGGACTAAGATCTCTAGAACACCGAAATAAATCGTACTTTCCTAATCTCATTACATTGAAAGTATACTAAAGAAGTATAATGTACTTGAGGAAAGCTATGCGAAAACCCTTATTGACACAAGTTTACACTTAGTCAAAAATACGGGTTAATATGTGTCACAACTAAAGTATTCACAGATTATCGACAGCTTAATGTACATTAAAAACTCTACTCGAGCGGATATAGCCTTTGCTATGAATAAAATTAGTAGATTTACAAGTAATCCAAGCCATGATCATTGGAAGGTTTTAACAAGGACTCTTGGGTACTTGAATTATATCTTAACCTAAGGATTACATTTCTCAAAATATCCTGCGGTATTGGAAGGATATTGTGATGAGAATCGGATATCCGACGTGAAGGATTCCTATTGATCTATGTTTGATTATAACAAACAAATTATTCGTATCTCTAATATTTATATTAGAGTATTCATTGTTACATGTTACGAATCTGATTGAAATCGAGCATTCACAAATCAACTTTGGAAATCGAGCACTCGCGTCAAGACATTCGGAGACAAATCAAGCACTTGCGCCTAATTCAAAATCAAGCAACAAATTGTGCACTCACGCTAAATCAATCAAAAATATTAGACTTAAATGGTTTGAATCCATATACAAAGGTAAAATGCTTTAATTCTTAGAAATGAATCACTTCAAGCTCGTAACTGAAATTTTTATGCTTGAGATAAACTTTTCACAAATTGCATAAAAAAATATTTTCGATGTGACAAAAAACTTGACTTTGTTTGAATCCATATACAAAGGTAAAATGCTTTAATTCTTAGAAATGAATCACTTCAAGCTCGTAACAAGCTCGTAACTTAAATTTTTATGCTTGAGATAAACTTTTCACAAATCGCATAAAAAAATATTTTCGATGTGACAAAAAACTCCGACTTACTGTAAAGTTAAGTGAATATATCCCTAAAATATTTAAACTTACTTAAATAATCAAGAATAGAGAAAACTAGAAATTTGTGGTCTGGCGGATGTCCGGTGGCTTCAATGGTCAAAACTCTTACCGTTCTAATTTTTTTTATGTATAACTGCTATTTTTAGTCGTCCGGTCAGTAGCGGACATCTGGTAGTCAGGTTGGGCAGAACTTTTTGATGTTTTGACTGCTATAAATACCACATCACTTCAAAATCATTACTTACATTCAAGAGCATACAAGTGAGATTCTTTTGAGCAAAATTGCATTGATTTCTCATATCAATTATTATCAAATCATTTGTCTTGAAAAACTTTTGAAAATCATTCTTCACATCAAAGTTTTTCATACCTAACAATTGAGCTTCATTCATTGCTATTTATTAAAGTGCTAGCCTATTTCTATGTTGGTACTAAATTGTGATCATATCATTTATTAAGAGAGAAGTTTCAATTTGTATAATCTATTTTCTTTGAACTCGTGGCTCGTGTTGAGGTCCAGTAAAGCTCAATGTTGTAAAAGATTGGTGTTCCTCGTTTGTAAGTTACCGAAAGCTTTGGAAAGGGTTGAATTGTACCACAAGTCAGTCAACATAGTGAAATTGGCCTTACTCGTGTCAGAGAGCTTGGTAACGGAGGACTAGATCATTGCATTGGATCGAACCTCCATAATTATATCGTTTGCATTCTCTATCTGTCTTTGCTTATTGCTTTTATATTCGTGCTTATTATTTGAGTTTATCTATTGAGTTATTACATGTTTAATTTTAGACTAATTTTTCAAAAAAGTTTTAAAAACCATTTCACCCCCTTCTTGGTCTTGAAATATCAATTGATATCAGAGCAATGTTCTCATTTTTAAATTAAGACTTTACAATCTCTTTGAGCAATGACTAACCACAACAACTTTCAAAATCTCGAGGGGAAACCTACGAATCGACCTTTCTTTTTTGATAGCATACTTTATAATTATTGGAAAGCTAGAATGACGATTTACATTCAATCAATAGATTATAATATTTGGGAAGTCATTGAATTCGATTCTTACGTTCCCACTAAGATTATTAAAATTGATGGAAAACCCAATAAATCTATTCCTAAACCTAGAGAGGAATATGATGAAGATGATAAAAGAAAATTGTCCTTGGATGCTAGAGTCAAAAACCTACTCTATTATGCCTTAGACAAAAATGAGTTTAATCGTATTAGCACACGTGGCTCCATATATGATATATGGCATGCTTTATAGTAAAGTAAAAGAAACTAAGATTAATCTCTAGGTCAAAGAATTTGAAAACTTCTTCATGAAACAAGACAAACCTATTGTTGACATGATTACTTGCTTCACCGATATTGTTAATGGCCTCTAAGGCTTTGATCGTAAATTTACTAAAGGTGAGCTTGTAAGTAAAATGCTTAGGTCACTTTCAAAGAGTTGGAGCTCATTAAGGATGTTGATAGAGAATACCAAAGACATCATTGGAGGAACTCTATGGAACCTTGATGACATATCTAACGGTGAACTTGTGAGCAAAATTCTTAGGTCACTTTCGGAAGAATGGACCCCCATACGGATGCTTATAGAAAACACAAAGGATGTAAATTCATATCCTCTAGAAGAATTGTATGGAACCTTGATGACATATGAGCTCAACAATGCCGAAACTAAGGAAAAGATGAGGAAAAGAAAGAAAGAATCAAAAGAGCCTCCTAAGCGTCAAATTGCTCTCAAATTGGCAATTGAAGAAGGAACTTGAAGTGAACATATGAGCGATAAAGAACTTGATGATCTTGTGTTTCTTGTCAAAAATTGAGAGGCTTTCGAAATAATTGAAAGTTTCAAAAGAAAGATGAAAAGAGCGAAGAAAGAAGCAAGAAAATTGTTTGTTATGATTGTGACAAACCAGGTCACAAGAGAACTAAGTGTCCAAACAAAAAGAGAAATTTCAAGAAAAAGGCATTTCAAGCAACATGGAATGAAAGCGAAGATGATGATCGTGATGAATATGAAAGTCAAGAAGAGATCGCCAACATGTGCTTCATGACAATTGACGATGAGGTAAATTCTATTGAAAAAATTTCATATGATGATTTATCTTCTTCTTATGATGAAATTTTAGAAGAATTTGAAAAACTCTCTCAGTAATTCTATTATTAAAAAGAAACAAAAATTGTTAAAAAATGAAATGGAGAAAATTTTAGAAACTAAAAAGGAAAATGATTATGATTCATTGTATAAAGAAAATTGCTCTTTGAAAGAAAATGTTGAAAACTCGACAAATATTGATTTTAAATTCACTCAAGGGAAGAAAAACTTTGATTTAATGCTCGGTAANTTTAGAAACTAAAAAGGAAAATGATTATGATTCATTGTATAAAGAAAATTGCTCTTTGAAAGAAAATGTTGAAAACTCGACAAATATTGATTTTAAATTCACTCAAGGGAAGAAAAACTTTGATTTAATGCTCGGTAATAAAAAATGTGTTTTTGATAAAGGATGCATTGGATATAAACCATTTTTGAAACAACAATTTCTCAAAAATTTATTTGTTAGAACCTCAAATTCAATTCCCTCAAAAACTACTTATAGCTTTTGCAACAAGGATGGATATATTACCTACAATTGTCTAACAAAAAAGAAGCTACACTTTGAAAGTAAAAACAAGTGAACTCGAGGATCCACTAAAACCAACTACCAATGACCCAAACTTGCATTGGTACTAAAATTAAAAAAAAAAAATTGAACTATTTTTGAAGGTACCAAAGAAGATGACAAGCAAATGGTTCTTGGATAGCGGGTGTTCAAAACACATTACTGGAGAGAGAACTTTACTATCGAACTTCAAAAAGAAGGATGGAGGTCATGTCACATTTGGAGACAATGTAAAGGGAAAAATCACCGGAATTGGAAACATCGGTAATCATCTTTCCCCCTCCATTGAGAACATACTATTGGTAGATAATCCCAAACTAAATTTACTTAGTATTAGTCAATTATGTGATAAAGGCTATCATATTAAATTCGATTGTTCTAAAGAGGTATTGTTTATAGGAAGCCAAAGCAAAGATATTTATAATATCGATTTTGAAAGTGATGAAAAATGTTTAGTGAATTTGAAAGAGGACACTTGGCTATGGCATAGAATATTAGGTCGCGTTGGGATGAATCTTCTTTCAAAAATCTCCAAAAAAAAGGTTTTGTTAAAGGTTTACGAAACTTAAAGTTTGAAAAAGACAAAATTTGTGATGCATGTCAATTTGGTAAACAAGTAAAAGGATCATTTAAACCCAAATTACACTCAACAACTACAAATCCACTTCAATTACTCCACATTGATTTTTTTTGGGCCATCGAGAACTTCATCTACTACAAAACCACTTCAATGACTCCATGTTGGTCTTTTTGGACCATCAGTAACCGCTAGTTTAGGTGGAAAATACTATGCTTTCGTTGATGATTTCTCTAGATTCACTTGGGTTCTTTTCTTAAGTCTCAAAGATGAAGCCTTAAAAATCTTTAAACATTTTTGAAAAAAGGTTCAAAATGAAAAGGTGTACTCTATTACAACCATTAGAAGTGATCACGGTGGAGATTTTGATAATCTTACCTTTGCTGAGTTTTGTAATGAAAATGGGTATGAACATAATTTCTCTGCTCCTAGAACTTCTCAACAAAATGGTGTAGAAGAAAGGAAGAAACACACATTGCAAGAAATGGCTAGTACCATGCTAAATGAAAATAGCATGCCAAAATATTTTTGGGCCAAAGCCGTTAACAGCGCTTGCTATATTGTTAACAGAGTTTTAAATAGTCAAAAGAAAATCAAAACTCCATATGAACTTTGGAAAAATAGAACTCCCAATATAGGATATTTCAAAAATTTTGGGTGCAAATGCTTTATCTTGAATACAAAAGGAAACTTGGGAAAATTTTATTCAAAATCCGATGTTGAATATTTTCTAGGATATTCATCGACTAGTAAAACTTATAGAGTTTTCAGCAAAAGAACTCTAGTAGTTGAAGAATCTATCTTTCGATGAAACTAACTCTCTTGATCGTGAGGAAGGTATTGATATTGATGTAGGATTGGAAACTCCATTCGAACAAATGACTATTCAAGATCAATACAAGAGAAGTCCACAAGATGAACATCAAGGAGAAAATGTTCGATAAAGTGAAAAAGAGCCAACTGAAGTCCAAAATGATTTACCTCTACCAAAAGAATGGAGGTTTGTTCATTCTCATCTTGAAGAACTAATCATTGGTGATCTATCAAAAGCTATTACTATGAGAGCCTCTACTAAAAATCATTTAAGTAGTCGTGCATCCATTTCACAAATTGAACCAAAGAACTTCAAAGAGGCCGAGTTTGATGAATTTCAGATTCTAGATATGCAAGAAGAACTTAATCAATTTGAATGGAACCATGTTTAGGATTTAGTCGCTAGACCAAATGATCAAACCATCATAGGTAGTAGATGGGTCTTTAGAAATAAACATGATGAGAATGGAATAATTGTACTTAACAAGGATAGATTAGTGGCCCAAGGTTACAATCAAGAAGAAGACATCGATTTTGAAGAAATATTTGCATAGGTGGCTATATAAGAATTCATTCGCATGCTTCTTGCATTTGCTCGTCATAATAATTTATTCTCTATCAAATAGATTTCAAGAGTACTTTTCTTAACGGTTTTATTCAAGAAGAGGTGTTTGTTGAACAACCACCCGGTTTAAAAATCACAAACATCCGAACTATGTTTTCAAGCTTCAAAAAGCTCTCTATGGTTTAACACAAGCTCCCAGGGCTTGGTATGAATGATTGAACAAATTTCTAATTTCAAATGGTTTTTCAATAGGAAAAGTGGATACCACTCTTTTTGTTAAAACTCAAGAATGAAATCATCATTGTTAAAATTTATGTTGATGACATTATATTTGGTGCTACTAATATTTATCTTTGTAAAGAGTTTTCAAAGTGCATGAGCATGTAATTTGAAATGAGCACGATGGGAAAACTTAAATTCTTTCCCGGCCTCCAAATTAAGCAAACTTGTGATGGAATCTTCATCAATCAAAGTAAGTGCACGTTGGACATACTCAAGAAGTTTGACATGGATGATTTAAAGTCAATGAGCACCCCTATGAGCACATCCATAAAATTGGACAAGGATGATCAATGTACATCCGTTGATATAACAAAATATCGAGGTATGATCCGATCCATTTTTTACTTAACCGCAAGTAGATCCGA